>JABSTR010000447.1:0-60105 GCA_013339765.2 Haemaphysalis longicornis | reverse complement strand
GCTGGCAACCGTTGGGTCATTGTGGCGGTGGATCAACTAACGCGCTATGCAGAAACCGCTGCTCTAGCAACTGCCACGGCACGTGACGTCGCGTCCTTCCTGTTACGCCGCTTCATACTTCGCCATGGTGCTCCTCGAGAGCTGCTCAGTGACCGAGGTCGCGTCTCCCTCTCGGAAGTCATCGAAGCCCTCCTGCGGGAATGTCGAATTATTCACCGAACTACGTCGTCTTACCACCCGCAAACGAATGGACTCACAGAACGATTTAACCGCACTTTGAGTGATATGCTTTCGATGTACGTGGCGTCGGACCATTCTGGCTGGGACGTGATACTTCCTTTTGGCACGTACGCCTACAACACGGCCACGCAGACGACGACGGGATTCTCACCTTTTTTCCTGCTCTACGGACGGGAGCCGGCATGCACTCTTGACACAATTTTGCCGTATCGCCCAGATCAAACCGAGTTCGCACCCATTTCGGAAATAGTCAAGCATGCCGAAGAGTGCCGTTAGCTCGCCCGCTCGCTCACATCCGAACACCAGCAACACCAGAAGCATAATCTCGACGCTTCCACCGCCGTTCCAACCTAAAGGCCTGATTCACTTGTCTGGCTTTGGGTCCCATGCCCTACACCTGGTCTCTCACCGAAGCTTGTTGCAAAATATCATGGACCCTACAGAGTCGTCAAGCAAACTTCACCAGTGAACTACCTCGTCGAACCGGTTGCTCCCGCACCCGACCGTCGACACCGTGGACGCGAGATAGTTCACGCCAACCGGCTGAAAGAGTATTACGATCCTGTGGTCTCCTCGTCACCTCGAGTCGCCATGATGGCTCCTTTTCCACCGGGGGCGAATATTGTAGCGTTGATTGTGGACGCGATTGATGTAATCATCATAGGCGCTCGTGCAAGGACAATTCCCCGTTGGGGATATTCGGCTTGGTGCACTCCCGACGACGAGAAGGCAGAAGTATCGCTTGGCGCACGGTCCGATCAGTATCACGTCGGACACAGCTTGCTTGGCACGAAGAACCTCGGCTTCTCCGCAGGTCTAACTGCTCGTTAGTGGTCCAATACTAACCACGCTTCATATATATATAGGATATCTATGTTATATATAATATTGACACGGTCCTTGTTTTATTTTTTGATGGAAGGGGTTGATGATGGAATGGTTTTATTTACAGTTGTGTGGACCGGGAAGGGCCAAGCGAACAGATCGGGAAGCGGCCGGCACAGTCACCACCTCAACCTCCTCTTCTACCAAACCACATGGGCTTGGTCAATCCCTTTCCATTAGAAACCCCAAAGACAATGTCCTTCGTAGAAACTGCGCTGTAACACTTCCCCGGGGCGAGACGAAGCTCACTGAGCGAGTTGAAGTTGTCGGGGTTGGCAAGGCTTCAGGCGGGCGACGTGAACAACTTGAGTATTGCGGGGTGGACGATCTTGGGACATCACTTTAGCGATTTCATAATTCAGGTCGCTTAATTTTCGCACAACTATGATAAAAACTTCTGACACAAACCACGTTTGCGTAGCGGCGTCCAGAGCCAGACAAGGTCACCAGTAAAGTACGAAGCTGGTGCGTGTCGTCGGTCATATCGCGCCTTAGTCTTCGCCTGGGACGTCAAAGTCCGTAGTCGGGCAAGGCGGCGCGCCTCTTCAGCACGACAGAGAGTCTGCGCTATAGAAACATCTTCATGGTGAGAAAAGGGCAGGATAGTGTCGAGGAAGCTGCTTGGCAGTCGCATGTATAAAAGAAAGAAAGGTGCGTATCCCGTGACCTCGTGCTTAGCGGTATTGTAAGCGTATGTGATAAAAGGTAACACATCGTCCCAGTTTTTGTGATCTGAGGATACGTACATGGCCAACATGTTTGTCAGTGTACGATTTGTTCGCTCAGTAAGGCCATTGGTTTGTGGGTGATATGGCGTGCTGTGTCGGTACTGTGACCCACAGAGACGAAGGAGCTCTTCGACGATATCCGCTGTGAATTGTCGTCCGCGATCACTTATAACCACACGGGGGGCACCATGGCGCAGTATGATGAAGTGCAGAAAAAAGTGTGCGACTTCGGAAGCTGTAGCGGATGGCAGAGCAGTCGTTTCCACATATCTTGTCAGGTAATCGACACAGACAATTATCCATCGATTCCCGGCTACCGACTTGGAAACGGGCCGAGCAAGTCAACTCCTACTTTTTCAAAATGTGACAGTGGTGGACGCACCGGATGCAAAGGCCCTGGAGGAGGAACTGTGGGATGCTTGTAGCGCTGGCACACCTGACATCCGACGTACTGCTTCGTCGTCTTTCGGAGGCGAGGCCAGTAGAAACGTTGACGGAGTCGGTAAAGCGTGCGGGCAAAGCCAAGATGTCCTGAGGTGACGTCGTCGTGCATAGCATGCAGGACGACAGGCCGGAGGCTCTCAGGCACGACAAGCAGAAAACGAGCACCATCGGACGAATAATTCCGTCTCCAGAGCAAGCCATCTCGGACGACGAACGGTGAAGTCGACGCTTGAGACGCCTGTGCGGAGACAAAAAATGGCTGCAAGCTGCTATCTTTTTGTTGCTCTTCCTGAAACACGAGTGCATCGGGAGCGTGGTCGAGATGGAAGCTAAGGAATCGGCATGGTGTTCTTCCTCAAATAGCTGCGCTTGTTGAGGCAGGCGTGACAAACAGTCAGCGTCGGTGTGGCGGCGCCCGCTCTTGTAGACAACAGCGAAATCGAATTCCTGAAGCCGTAAAGACCAGCGAGCAAGTCGACCCGAGGGGTCGCGTAGTCCGACAAGCCAGCACAGGGAGTGATGGTCGGTTACGATGGTAAAATGACGTCCATAAATGTAGGGTCTGAACTTTTGAATGGCGAAAATCATCGCAAGGCATTCTAGTTCTGTCACCGTGTAGTTGCGCTCTGCTTTCGAGAGGGTACGACTTGCGTAGGCGACAGCGCTATGCGCACCTCCATGCGGTTGGACCAGCACAGCCCCAACACCAATGGCGCTGGCGTCTGAGTGGATCTCAATGGGGGCCGAGGGGTCGAAGTGGCGCAACACAGGACCGGATGTCAACAAACGCTTCAACTCCGTGAAAGACGAGTCACATTCGGGAGTCCACACAAAGGGCGTGTCTTTACGAAGAAGAGCTGTGAGGGGACAGGCGATCTTGGCGAAGTCTTTGATAAACGACGAAAGTAGGAGCACAGTCCAAGGAAGCTCCGCAGGTCCTTAAGTGATCGGGTTTTTGAATGTCACGAACCGCAGCAATCTTTTGTGGGTCAGGCCTGATACCATCGTGGTCAACAAGGAAGCCGAGCACAAGCGCCTGGCGCTCTCCGAAATGGCACTTCTTCGAGTTCAGGACCAGGCCAGCCTGCGCGATGCGCTGGAGAACAACATCAAGCCGCTGGTTATGCTCGTTGAACGTCCGGCCGAAAATTATGACGTCATCTAGATAACACATGCAGACTTCCCACTTCAGGCCCCGAAGGACAGAGTCCATGAATCTTTCGAATGTTGCAGGCGCGTTGCACAGGCCGAACGGCATAACATTAAATTCGAACAAGCCATCTGGTGTGACGAATGCTGTCTTTTCTTTGTCGTCCGGGTGCATAGGAATCTGCCAGTAGCCCGATCGAAGATCAACCGACGAAAAGTAGGAGGCAGAATGCAGACAATCGATGGCGTCGTCAATTCGCGGAAGTGGGTAGACGTCCTTCTTCGTCACATTATTAAGTCTACGGTAGTCAACGCAAAATCGCCACGTGTTGTCCTTCTTTCTGACCAGTATTACAGGAGCGGCCCATGGGCTGGTAGATTCCTGAATTACACCGTTCCGGAGCATTTCCTCAGTCTGCTCATTTATAGCGCTGCGCTCAGCAGGAGACACGCGGTAAGGTTTCTGCCGGATGGGTGGTGCATCGCCGGTGTAAATTCGATGTTGCGTCCGAGACTCTGGCGGCGCAGGAGGGTATTTACCCTGCGCAAAATCGAACACCGAAGCGTGCCGAGCCAGCAATTTTGCAATGCGTGTCGTTGCTCAGACGGCAACGATTTGTTAACCATTTTGATGAAATTGGCTGTATAGTCCGGTTCCACATTAGTCGCAGGGCCAGCCATAGAAATAGCGTCCAGTGAAGTATCTAAATTATTGGCATAACTGGCGAGCGTGAGGCCCTGAGGGAGAAGTACGGATTCTGAGCTTGCGTTCACTGTCCACAGGTGAGTAAAGCCACCCTCCGCATGAACCAAAGCCCGAGGTACGAACACATTTTTCTTCATCGCTGTGTTCAGTTCGGGCTCAACTAACGCCACACAGGGGCTACCCTTGCTCATTTGGCTGCACTTCACGGGAACGAACATGGCTGCCATAGGAGGCAATAGCGTATCATCGGCAACAGCGAACACTCCTCGGCCGGTTCGGTGGCTTGCTCGATACAGACAGGCAATACACTTCGCAATGAAATCTCTCCAGCACCGCAATCTAACTTTGCCCCACATTCTTTCAAAAAGTCGATACCCAGAATGACATCGTGCGTTGCGTACTCCAATACGGTAAACTCAGTTCTGAAGGTGTCTCCGCCAAGCACAACGTCTGCCGAGATAATTCCAACTACCCGCAAAGGCTCACCACCAACCCCACGGAAATGTCTAGTTCCATCCCACTCAAACATAACTTTATGTCCAAGGCGATCTTTAAATGACGAGCTCATCACTGACACACTAGCACCAGTATCCACCAAAGCAGTTGCGTTCACACCGTCGACACAAATACACACCTTGTTCTCTACCATCACTACTGACAGGGGATTTGGTAAAACCGACCGTTCCGCGACCTCACCCCTGTCGGCCGCACCAGCTAGTTTCCCAGCGGCGGGGGCACGGACCGGCGGCGAGGCGACGGCGACCGGCCCTGGCGAAGCGGTGGTGTGATGCTACGGTCAGAGACGGCGGGAGACGCATTGCGGTTCGTGAGCGGAGCCGGGTAGTGGAAAAGGGATCCTGGTGGATTGCGCCATCCCGTCGGCTGGGTGAAGAAGGAGCAAAGAGCCGCGGAGCTTGCTGCTGACGACGGCGACAGAAGCGAGCGATGTGCCCACTGACGCCACAGAAATAGCAAACAGGTGGTTCCCGATAGCGGTCTTGGTCGCCTTGTTGCCGGTAGCGGGCTGGTTCGACTTGTTGTCGTGGGTAGCCAGCGACTACTCTACGGGATTCGTTCTCGTAGCCGAGTCGCCGGGATGGCGCTCGGAAGCTCTGAACATTGACGCCATCTTGCGAAAACGTACCGCAGGGCTCTGTGTAGCGGAGTTGTGGTCTGGGTGCTGGTACTTGAAGGCAAGGCTCGTGAACGGCGCACTGGTGGAACACGCAATTTGCAGGAGGCCCCGAATAGGCAGGCGGACCGGCGGTGTACGCTTGAACTTGATACCCTAGTTCTTCCCGTATAATACGGCGAACCAAGGATGCGATATCCTCAGATGGACCAGTGTCCACGCTAGCGACAGTGGGAACGTTTGGAAGACGGCCAAATTTGGGGCAAATCCGCCGAAGCTTGAGAGCTTCAAATGTGCGGCAGTAGCTGGCCACGTCTGCTGCAGAGGCTAGGTTTTCCTTTGCAATCAAGAAGTGGTATACGTCTTCCGCTATACCTTTTAGCAAATGGCCCACCTTGTCCTCCTCAGTCATGTCGGGTTTACAAGAGAGCAGAGTTTAAGGACCTCTTGTATGTATGCCGTACAAGTCTCGCCCGGTACCTGTGCTCGCTGCGCGAGCGTCTGCTCGGCCTTTTTGCGGCGGGAAATGGGGTCGCCAAAAGATTTCCTCAGCTCCTCGACGAAGCTCGCCCATGTCGTGAGCTTTGCTTCATTGTTTTCAAACCAGGTCAAAGCTGTTTCGACGAGATACACCACTACATAGGCTAGTTGCGCGGCTGTGTCCCAGCGATTGTATTTGCTCACCCTTTCGTAGTGTTTTAGCCATTCCTCGACATCGTCGTCATCGTTCCCAGAGAACGAGCGTGGTTCCTTGTGGTGCCAACCGTTGACCACCACTGGGGAAGAGTTTTCACCATTCCGGGGCGGCGCCATGTCAGCCGGGTCCACGGGCAAGCCGGCGATTCGCCTACTCCGACGGAGAACGCAGGATTCCGCTGAGTCCGCAGGGTCCAGGACGTTGCTACCCCGCACCTCCACCACGTGACACGGTCTTGATGATGGAATGGGTTTATTTACAGTTGTGTGGACCGGGAAGGGCCAAGCGAACAGATCGGGAAGCGGCCGGCACAGTCACCACCTCAACCTCTTCTACCAAACCACATGGGGCTTGGTCAATCCCTTCCATTAGAAACCCCAAAGACATGTCCTTCGTAGAAACTGCGCTGTAACAATATATATATTTGTAAGGAGACGGAAGACCCTATACAAGTCGGCACAGTACCAGCGGACTAGGTTTATTGAGACCGTCTGTGACTCAACGGAATCAGCCACCCGTGACGATGTTTATGTTTCAGATGATGTGATAATGGTTATGCACAGATGAGGGATGGTCCTACCGAATGACGGCGATTGGCCAGAGCATGTAAGTGTCCCAGAGCGCAATATTTGTCCAGTAATGTTGACTGCACTTACACACGCTCACAATATCCCCCATCGGCTGGAAGCGGCATCCTGGTCGCCGAGAGTCACGATGTACGCTGGTTGTAACGTTTTCATGCGAGATACTTGCACTATTTCAGTTCCTCGCCGTCGGCGGTCAGTAGGGGCAGCTGCCGCGGAGACCCAGATAGTTTACAGGAGATGTCTGCTCAACTACGATGTAGGGACCAATGTACCTATGCAAAAACTTCTCGCATAGACCGGGGGAGCGAAGTGGCGTCCACAGTAATAATTCGTCCCCAGGACGGAAGTGAACGGAGGGGTGAGTGGAATCGTACTTGCTTTTTGCGTTCTTGCTGTGTGAGTTCAGTGTGAAGACGGGCCAGGTGACGACAGTGGTTAAGCCGAGAGATGAACACGTCAGAAAACGGGGCGGCAAGGGAGTCCGGGGCAGAAAAGAAAGCCGTGTCAATGATGAAAGAGGGGGAGCGTCCAAAAACCAGGGAGAAAGGTGAGTAGCCAGTGGTGCGCTGGATAGCCGAATTGTAGGCGAATGTAACAAAAGAAGAATTCGATCCCAGTTACTGTGGTCCGGCTTAATATACATGGATAGCATGTCGGAGAGGGTACGATGAAATCGTTCGGTGATGCCGTTGGTTTGAGGTTGGTAGCTAGTGGTAGTTTTATGCACAGTATTTGCTGCTTGAAGCACTTCAGCCAGAATTTGAGAAAGGAATGCCTTGCCTCGGTCGCTCAAAAGCACGCGAGGTGCACCGTGGCGCAAGATGATGCTCTGAAGTACGAAATCTGCAATTTCTTGAGCGCATTCAGATCGCAGAGGTGATGTTCCCACGTACCTGGTCAAATGGTCGACCGCCGTTGCAATCCAGCGGTAGCCGGTGGGTGTGCGTGGCAGTGGTCCATACAGATCAATGCCCACCGTATCAAAAGGAGAAGGGGGACAGGAACTGGTTGTAACGGACCAGCTGGGGAAGACGTACTGCGTTTCCTGTATCGCATTTGGCACATGCATGAGAATGTATTTTGCCACACTTGTGGACATTCCAGGCCAGAAAAAACGACTACGGATTCGGTCGTACATTTTCTCAAAACCAAGGTGTCCAGCGGTCGCGTCATCGTGGAATGCCTCTAAAATGACTGGCCTGAGCATCCGAGGCAAAACAGTGACCCATCGACTGCCTGCAGGTTGATGGCTGTAACGGCAAAGAACTCCACTAACGAGCTAAAAGTTCTTGAGTTACCGACGTAAGCGGCTGTTGGGTGGTCGTGCGGTGCCTTCAAGTCTTTCTATGATTCGGCGACAATAATTATCGCCACGTTGCAAGCCGATAAGTTGAGTGTGTCTTCAATGCCAGGGCGTAGAAGGTGATGGCGGGGAAGCAACTGTTCGCGAAATTTTGTATAAATGCGGGTATGTTGCGAGCGATTAATGGGTTCCTTCTGTTTTGGACGGGGAAAATTTAAAACTGCCGAAATCTTTTCGGGGTTCGGTTGAATTCCTTTTTGCTCACGCGTGGCCTAATCTTTGATAGATTTGCGCGAAAGGCATTTCTTTGTGTTTATCTGCAGTCCCGCATTGGAAAGACAACTCAGTACTTTCCAGACGGCGTAAGTGTTGGTCAAATTTGGAAAACAACAATGTCGTCCAGGTACAGAGACAAGTTTTCCACTTCAGACCACAACGGTGTCAATCATTGTTAAAAGGGCAGGCGCGTTACAGAGCCCAAATGGCATCACGTTGAACCAAAGCCCGTCTGGGGTGGAAAACGCCGCTTCTTGTCATCCTCGTGCATTGGGATCTGCCAATATCCCGAGCGTAATTCTATACTCGAAGAAACTCCGCTCCTTAACTGTCAGCATCGTCGATGCGGGACAGCGGAAAACGTCCTTTCGAGTACTTATTTAGTGCGGTAGTGACACAAAAGCGAACTGATCCATCCTTTCTTCTCGACTAACACAACCGGCGAGACCAAACTTGACGATGGGCGGATAACGTCGGCTTGAGCATCTCAGGCGCTCTTCAATAATTTTTCTTTCGTGAGGAACGCGGTAGGTCGCCGGCGTCTCGCTGATCTGTCTCAATTGTGAGCGTCACAGTCGTCCGTTTTAGAGTGTTAGCACCACCAAAGGAGCAGTGCTTCGCCAACGTGAGCAGCTGTTCTGTTTGCTCAGTGATCGGTATGGTTGCACGACAGACATACCACCCGAAGAAATCACACGCCACCGAAGGTGGTTGTGGACAGGACAGAAACAGGCTCTCTGTCAACCAAGCAGCGAGGTCATGCTTTGGGCAACAAAATTGGCTCTGTGGTGGTGTTCCGGCGGCCAAGGCTGAATCCTTTGAAAAACGGACGAGGCATGTGGACATAGCATTCCTCTGGGAACAACGGCTTGATGGAGGCTATCACTCCTGCGGAAATTGCCTGAGGACACCAAAAGAACTTCACAACCGGCGGCAAAAACATGCTAAGGTAGTTTGCTTTCGTGAGTTTGGTGAAGGGGCGCTGTGCTGGAAATGTAATGGCTGGTTGGCGCGAAATAACCGCGACTGAAGAAAGAAAGTCCCATCCAAAATTATTTCATGGGCGCATTCTGCAACCACTCAATATGGTGCTCTTCCGATGACGACACGTTGTGCAAGATGCGGCAGGGTATGACATTTCCATTTGCACTGCACTAGTCCAGAGTAGGGCGTCTTTACTTTTCGTAGCCGGTCACAAGATCACTATGCATGCGGAGATACTGGCAATGTCCACTAAAGCTTGTACAACAATTCCCCACAATTACAGGCAAAATGTCGAGGGACGCGCCGGAGGGTTGTAGACAGTGGCACGTAGTTTCCCCTCCGTAAATCGCATCTGTTTTCCGGAGGTGGTTGGCGCTCGAAACGGGGCGAAGAGGCGAGACGAAACGACGTCCGGGCGAAGGGGAACGGCGTCTGGGATCGTGACGGCGCGAACGGTCTGGGGAAAACTGAGGCGACGGGGATCGGTCGTGAGGTGGATTTCCAGGTCGTCGAGGTCCGTAGCTGTAGCGAACGTCGCGTTCGTAGGGCGCGTAGCCTCGCCGCTCATCTTGCTGGCGCCGTCGGCAAAACCGCGAGATGTGGCCGCGGATTCCACAATAGAAACACACCGGGCGTTCTTTAGGCCGGAAATCTATACGCGGTCGCCAGTTGGAATATGTTGGTGAAGCATGGGCCGCTGAGGAGATCGCTGTCAGCTGTTCGAACATTGGCGGAGGTGCAGGAACTCCGATCGGTGGGACCGGGGGTCGCGAAGCTGCGTCCGCGTACGAGGGTGCGGCGAAAGCCACGGGGGGGCTACAGCGCGGGCTACACGTCATCGACGCCAGCTCCTCTTCAATAATCCCCCGCAAATCAGTCGCAGGCTGAGCACACCGGTCACCATGAGGGCACGATGGGCCTTGGCTTTGGAGTTCCTCACGAATGATGTCGCGTATGAAAGCACGAAGCTCCGACTCAGGAGGAAAACGAGCTGATTCCTGCCGTGGCTGCAGGCGGATCGCTTGTAGCTGGTCGAGGCGCTGACATGAGGTTCGTACGTCCTCCACGGAAGACGGATTTTGTAGGGCAAGCGAGATAAAGGTCGACTCTGCGATTCCCTTGAGTAGATGGCGAACTTTGTCAGCCTCTGCCATGTCTGGGTTCACCCGACGGCAGAGAGCTAGCACATCCTCAATATAAGACGCAAATGTCTCGTCTGGACGCTGCCAGCGGGCATCTAGTTTTCTTTTTGCCTCATCTGAACGCGCAGACGGTGTGCCAAATATCTGGCGGATCTTCGCAGTGAAGGAGGCCCAATCAGTTATGGTATGTTCGTTGTTGCGGTACCAGGTCTTTGCAACTTCATGCAGGGAGAGACCTACGTTATCGAGCTTGAACTTCTCGTCCCACCTGTTAAATTGGCTGACTCGGTTGAATTCGTCAAGCCACTCCTCGACGTCTTCGCCACGAAGACCAGCGAAGCCGGGAGGGTCGCGCTGGCGGCAAGTCACCATCCATGCCGGCGTGGTAGGAGCGGCAGCATTCGGTGCGCCTTCTCGGTCCATTGGACTGGATGGCGGTTGAACAAGGCGACCTGAACGGGGCTCCAGGGGTGCAGCTAGGTCAAGGAGAGGTCAGGGTCGAAAGAAGCACCCTCCACCACTTGTAAGGAGACAGAAGACCCGGCACAAGTCGGCACCAGTACCAGCGGACTAGGTTTAATGAGACCATCGGTGACTCAACGGAATCAGCCACCCGTGACGATGATCATGTACAGATGATGATGATAATGGGTATGCACAGATGAGGGATTGGTCCTACCGAATGACGGCGATTGGCCACTGCACGTAAGTGTCCCAGAGCGCAATAATTGTCCAGTAATGTTTACTGCGCTTACACACGCTCACAATATATATATATATATATACGCGGGATACAATTTCTTTGACACCAGTAAGTATAACGGAGAAAATGAAAACACGTCGAAAGAGGATTTGCAATAACGTTTCGACCGAGGACCAGCCTTCGTAAGAACAACAGTACAAAGAGTAGTTGCACAGTATATAAAGGCGTTCGCTCCGATAACTTAACCCACGTGACTGCCTAAATCAGCAGAGAAAAACAAAAACAAGAACAAGATAATCCGCAAGCAACATAACCGAAGTGCGATGCACTGTCCGGGCCCCGTTTTACAGATATCTAACAGAAGCAGTCTAACCGTATGTTCGACACGTTTGCCACGGAGCGTCACAAATGTGAGCACCCGCAAAAAAGAACGAATAAATAAATAGAAAGAAGAGAGAAAAAAGAAACGAAAAAAATGATTGACATTACACGTGCAAGCAACTCAGTTTTCCTTCCCTTTCGTTAAAACCGCGTGCGATTGTGTTAAATTTGAATATAAAAAGGACTCGCGAAATTCCCTGTGATTGTGCATTCGAAAGCCAGACTCGAGGATCGTGACTTTGATGTTGTCAAAACTGTGACCAGCGAAATTGGCATGCTTTGATAATGGAACTTGAGGTAGTGTACAAATATGAGCCTAATGATTGTTAAAGCGAAGTCAGAAGGATGTTTGGGTCTTCCCAACGTACTTCATGTTACAAAGATTGCATTCTTTAGATAAACAAGATTGCATTCGAGTAGATAAACTACATCAGAGCGGTCCGGGCAGCCGAACGACAACGTCACTCAACCGCTTTCCGTATCACTGCAGGATAGCGGCCAAACGGTACGCGCCGGGCGTGTCATCTCCTTCCGCAACGAGGGACGCCAATACGTCAGCACGCTGGCCCGTCGTAGTCGCTGCAGAGGCACGTGGCTTCAACGGCTTCTGCGCAATATCGGCCCGGCTTCTGCGCATGCGGAGCGAATTTGCTGACGCCCCCTTCGCCCATATATACCCGGCAAACAGCTATGCCACATCAGAGTGGTCCGGGCCGCCGAACGAGAACGTCGATCAACCGCTTTCTGTATCACTGCAGGTACTGTTGATACGTTATGTGGACGATACAAGCTGATATACAGGGTGTTTCAGTGAACACTTTCAAAAATTTCTGAAGGTAGGCTTTTCAAGAAAAATAGGAATTCTCTTAAGAAACAAGCTGTCTGGTTCGGCGGATCGGCGGACGTCAGCAATTAACTAAAATTGTCTAATGAACTTTTTAATTAGCGGAGTTTGGCGGTTATTGCCAATGGCGAGTTTGTAGCTACCGAGAAGACGATAACCGATCAGTTTTTTAAAGCAACAAAAAAGACACTCTGTAGAGCCCTGCAGCTTGGAAAAATCAAGTATTTTTCACGCATGAAACCGAAACGCAGCGCACATGGTGCGCCAGAAGTGTAGTAAAAAAATTCACAGCATATCCACGGGGTGAATGATGATGAGTGGGCGAAGCTCCTGAGGGGAAATCATCGGTAAAACCGTGACTCTTCAGTGAAAGTTCGCCCACTACATCTGTGTCCGAACGTAACGTCTAGAAAGTCTCGCTTAAACCGCGCGTCGGCACATTGGGCTGAGCTCGCCTGATGCGTTTTGCAGACGCCTCACGAGCTCTCACTGCATCGGGTCTGCCTGCCAATACGCGCGCTTTCTCGCCGCTTCCCGTTCTCTGACGTTTTGGAGATCCTCTTCGCGCCGCAGCCGTGCCGCTTCGCGTACGGCAGGGTCCTCGCGCCGTTGCCGTGACGCTTGGGCCTCTCGTTCTCGAACGCTGGGATCTTGGCGGCGTCGTCGCGCAGCCAGACGACACGCTTCGGCCTCCCGCTCTCGTACGGCAGGATCTTGGCGGCGGCGTCGCGCAGCTTCACGGAGCGCTTCTGCCTCGCGGGCTCGCACATCTGCAGCCTTATCCATCGGGCGACTCCGAGCGCGCGCCAACAGCGAACGGATTTTATTACAACGCTCCCCGCCATCTAGTAAACAATCCAAGAACTAAACTAGAGGTAGCCACGCCATCTAGTAAACAATCCAAGCGCATCTTTTCATCATATACAAGTACCGCCATCTAGTAAACAATCCAAGAACTAAACTAGAGGTAGCCACGCCATCTAGTAAACAATCCAAGAACTAAACTAGAGGTGGCTACATACATACGTCGAGGATGGACAGACCCACGCCTTAAGGAGCTTCGCCCCTAAAACGCAACATCCGCTGATGACGTGTTGCAGTGAATGTGTCGCCAAATTCAAGAAGGCTCTGGTGATTCCCCACTCTAGGGAATCAGCTTATATCAACGCCATCGCCTTGTGTATTTTTTCAATGATCAACGATCACCTTATACTACAGCTAGCGTTATCTTTTCTTTCGTTGGTAGGCGCGAGAAAAAGCTAGCCATATCGCCCACTTTCAGGTCGCCCGTTTCAGGAGCCCTAGTGGGCGTTGGCGACAGTTTTTTTTTATTGTCTTATCGAGATCTGAAGTGGCTACCAGTCGTGCAAAATGTGAAACGTCACTATCCGTTCATTTTTTTTCGTCAGGTTTATCTGCTGTTCGTTCATAATCGCTGCGTGTTAGAAAGCGCATAAGACAAAGGAAAGGTTGGTTTGCGGAGTGAGGAAGGCTTTCGCGGCTGTGGCCGCATGCTGAGGCTTCCTAGCTAGGGAAAATTGCACTTGCATTTCGAATTGGACGCCACATTCATTGAAACACGTCACTAGCGGATGTTGCGTTCGCTCAAGACTTCCAGCGCTCCTCGAACGCCGAGTTTCGTTTTTGAGCGAAAAACAACGGCAGGTTTCGTCGCGCTACAGGGCTTAAAACACCGACTTTTCCGTTGTTTTAAAATATGATGTGAAAACGTCTTCTCCGGGGCTACAAAATCACCACTTACAAAAGCCACCAAACTCCGCTAATTAATAAGTTAATTAGAATTGTTTAATAACCCACCTAACTAATGTGCACGCCCTTCATACTACCTGGCGTTCGCCGCAGCTGGCAGTCTCCTTCTGAAGAGGGTTTCTTTTTTTCTCGAAGAGCCTGTTTTTAAGAATTTTTGAAAGTGTTCGCTGAAAAACCCTGTATACTGCGGCTGCTTGCATTGCTCTGAGTGTTTTGTTGGTTGAGACTGTGTTGTCCAGGAATACTTGACGCATTAGATGGCAAAAAAAACAAGGAAACCGCAAAGGGCTTCGGAGAGAAAGCACAAACTAGCATCAAAGAAATCGCGAAGGTCCAGGTAGAAATGACGTAGAAGTTTATCGAGGCCATGAATAAGTTGATAGCCATGGTTAAAGCTCTTGGTTCCTCAACCACTTATATCAAAACGAAACTTACTTCTGTCACGACTTCAACAAAATTTATAATTGACTGTTTAGAGGAATTCAAGGGTGATGTAAAGTCTATCCGGGAGGAGCTCACTGAAGTCAAGAATTGGAGCCTTGAGTGTCACCGTGAAAATGAGAGGCTGAACAGGGAAATGAAGGACGTCGGGAGGCAACTTGTGGAGCTGAAGCAGTACAGCAGAAAGAATAACCTTGAGCAGAAAGGTGTCCCATTTACAGAAAACGAGGACCTAAAGGAAACGCTGAAGCAAATCACTACGCGTTAAGGTGTTGACGTTCCTTCTCAGAATATTAACGTAGTGCATCGAGTAGCTTCAAAGGGGCTTCCTAACATCGTTGTTAAGTTTAACTCCGCGTCGACTCCAGATAGTGTCCTGCAGGCTGCCAAAAAGAACAGACTAAACAGGACGATGCTCTTGTTTGCAACAGACGAACCAGTTTACATCAACGAACATCTGTGCCCTGGAAACAAGGTTTTGCTTGGCAAAGGGATCAGTGCAAAGCGCGAGAAAAACTTGAAATTCGCTAGTGTTTCTGATGGCAAGATCCTAATAAAAAAGTAAAAAAAACTGAAGGTTCTTCACATAACTTGCGAAGATGACCTTGTCAAAGTCGTGTAGTCATCCACTCAGTCCGAACACTTTATTAAGCTACCAAGGCTTACATTTGCAATGAATAATGTTTAGTATCAACAACTTGCTGGCCAAACGAGCTCGTAAATATTCCACTACAATGTTCGAAGTATCAGAACGAACTTATATTTACTTGTAGCACAGTTGTCTGAGTATGCGCAACCGTTTCATGTCATTGCAATTACGGAAACGTGGCTGCAAAAAGGAGAGGAGGTCGTAATGGCTGATTATAGGTTTACTTCACAGCCAAGAGAGTAACTAAATCGCGGTGGTCCCGTCGCCCTTTTTGTTCATAAAAGTTTTTCTTTCACATCCTTGCCATCAATTTCGTGCAGTTGTTCTTTTATGGCAGCCTTGATCGTAATGTTGGAATTCCCTATCATTGTTGGTGTCATCTACCAGGCTTCCAATTCTGGTCTACCCGCTTTTCTTGCTAAACTGGAAATAATTTTTATGACGATTTCAATAACGTACACTGAACCCGTTGTGGTAATTGGGGACTTTGCCTTGATACTAGTCATGATGCTCATCAGGGTTACTCATTCTTTCTTGTTGCAGTTTTTCAAGTTCAGAAATGTTATACCAACCCCCGCGCGTGTTACAAATTTATCTTCATCAATTAAAGATCACTCACTAACAAATATTGATACCGACGTTCATGCTAGCGTTTTCAACGAACCCATAGCGGATAACCTTCCCATCTTTATTGTACTTAACTTATTCCTAAATATTAAGGAACATCGACGTCGTATTATCAAGAAAGATTACACGATGCTGAGAGCCAGGCTCTTGCAAGTCAGTTTCGACGATATATACGACAATGATGTTAATACTAAGTTTCGAAATATTTAGGCATTCTTAAAAACACAGTTAATAAGTGCTGTCGAGTACTCCCTGCACGTTCATATCAATTACCAATCAGCCCTTGTATCAATGAAGAGATTTTGCAACTATGAAAAACAAAGAATTTCTGGTACAATAAATGGAAACGCCAAAAGATAAACAGCTACTATTTAGGTCAGTACAAGTTACTACGCAATAAATGCGTTGCGCATTCAGAGCCTGTAAAAAACTCACGCTGCATCTAGGAGGCATCTTGCGATACACGCAAAATATGGGGTATCATAAACGAGGTTACTGGGGGCCATCAATCACAGCACGCTACTCCTGACAGCGTTGACAACAGCACTGTCGAGCCGTTGAACACCTTCTTTTCTGGTATAGGCAAAGCTATGGCAGACACAATTCCCCACTCTGTAGACAGCTACATTGCGTCCAACCCAGTTGTTAATACGTTTGTGATGTATGATATTGAGCATTCCGAAGTTTTTTGTTCATTGTATTACAAATTTTCCAACTAACAAATCTGCTGGACTAGACCAAATTACAGCACGATTGTTAAAACATAGTGTAGATATTTTAGGCCCAATCTTATGCAATTTATTGATTCATTTTATATAAAACTAAACTTACCCATTCATACTAAAAAGTGCAAAAGTAATCCCAGTTCACAAAAACGGCGACATTTCCGATCCGTCTAGTTACAGACCGATATCTGTTCTGAGCGTTGTAAATAACATTTTCGAAACAATCCTATCAAACCGAAAAAAAAGGTTTTTACTCAAGTACATTGTTCTTTGTCCTCAGCAACATGGATTTCAATCTAATTATTCTACGTCATCCGCTGTGTTGACATTGGCTCAGTCAATAACCATGGCCCTAGACAACAAGCTAGTGGGAGCTGTTTTCCTTGTTTACAAAAAGCACTACGGCATATGCAATCAAGCCTATGAGTTATTTTCTAGTTACATCAAAAACAGGCAGCAGGCTGTCGTGCTGACTGATATTTCTTCAACACTGCAATACCAGAACCCACGGGAGCCACAGGGATCGGTTCTCGGGCCGCTGTTTTTTGCCCTTTATATCAACGACTTGCCTCATCTATTCAGCTGTTCCGAAATTAATATGTATGCAGATGATACAGCATTATTATACCGACAATGTTTTTGAATTACAACCAAAGGTAAACTCAGAATTGAAAAACATTTTTCCGTGGCTTTTTGCTAACGGGTTAACGGTTAATGGCAACAAAACGAAGTGCATTATATTTCATTCCCGCAGAAAATTTATAAGATACGAATATATTAGGAATAAAATCGACAACTGCATACTGGAGCGTACGGACACGATTAAATATCTCGGGATTATATTATATAATCAGTTGCACTGGGGTAAACAAATGAATGCCGTCAGTGAAAAGCTGGCTTCCGGCTGTCACGCGCTTTCACAAGCTAGAGGCTACTTCGATAAAAGCATTCTGCGGGCGCTTTACTTCGCATTCATCAATAGTCATTTAACTTACTCCATGGAATCGTGGGCCTGGACTTATGTTTCTTATCTAGATCCCCTTCGGAGGTTACAAAAGCGTGCCATAAGAATAATAGGTCACAGTAACCACAACGAGCCAAGCCGGCCGTTATTTCGATCGCTAAAAATACTACCGCTGCGCTCTTTCGCGTGAATACAAGACGACTTAGTACTGTAAAATACAATACCCACTTCATGTCTCGTTATTTTTTTCCTCTTCTCGCACTACTAGAAGTCTCAGTTTCGGTAACTTTAACTTGGCGCCAAGACATAACGTTTATGGGGTGAGAATAATGCAATTGACAGGGATAAAGATCTTGTATATTTTGCCCACTGAATTGAAGAGATCACACAATGCTGTGGTAAAACTAAAAAATCAATTCTTGATCAGGCTGTACCTGCTTCTTTTTTTCTTTCTTTGGTGGTAAACACTTATATTTGTATAAATACACACTGGTGAATCTTGTATACCTAGCCTTTTTTTCCTTGAAACCCGTGATAGTTATCGTGTTTTTTATGTTTCTTGGTGTGTCCACAAAGTGCTCTATCATAACCTTTTGACTGTATGCGCACATGTACTTTTGTTTTTTGTGACCCGATTGTTCAAGGAGAGAAAGACTTCTCTACTCTGTAAACGTGTATACTCATATATACGTGGAAGTGTATATTTACAGTGTCTATATAGCTGCATCTCTATTATGGGTAATGGATATTTCCCGGTTCTGTCCATTACTTTTCTTATGGAGCCTGCACTAGCCTCTGGCTATGGGTCCAATCAATGTTTGTAAACTTCATGTGAGAAATGCTAATAAACCTTCAATGAGTCAATGAATCAATCAATCAATTAATGAACCAATCAATCAATCAATCAATCAATGAATTAATCAATAAATTACACGCATCGTTTTAAGGTAAAATCAGAAGAAGTACTATTCGCGGTTGATGAGGTAGTCATATGGTGGAAAACATTGCAGCGCGGTTTGTTGCCAGGCCGCCAGCCTGTAGTCAATGTATATTTGCGTTTTGAAGATGTAGGAAAGTCCCGGAAATTCCGGGATCTTGTGTATGTAGCACGGGGTGGTTCTCTGAAAATTGGTTTTAGTCATTTGCTCTGTACATGTACGTTATGGTGTTTTCGTAAAACGGCGTTTACACTTTGTGCAGGTGCGGAACAGGTTAGAACAAGGTTAGTATGCGATGAAAATGACTGTTTCTTCGTGGTGCCTAAAAGTGCTTTGCGGTGGTGGCTGTCAGCACGCTTGATGGCGTCATCAATTATCTGGGATGGGTACTTTTACCGGACTAAAGGGTTTTGAAGATGTGCACAGTTAGAATTAAAATAAGATTGTTGGGAGCATATTCTTTTAAAACGAAAGGCCTGACTGTAGGGGATGCTAGTTTACAGTGCTGGACATGATAACTGTTGAAATGCAGGTATTGCTGGCGGTCGATAACCTTTCTATAAACTGTTGTAGCGAGCTGGCCATCACCCATTACCAATGTTACGTCTAGAAAGTCAATAGTTTGTACTGAGTATGCGTGGGGAAAAAAATGGACTGATGCGCGTTGTTAAAATTATGAATGAAGGACAAACGGTGAGCTTCCCCGTTCTGCCAAATCATAAATACATCGTCGATGAATTGTTTGTAGTAGAGTGGCTGCAGCGCGCGACTTGCCAGATATTTGTTTTCGAATAGGCCCATGAAAATATTTCCCCATCGATGTGCCATTAACTTGAACGTATTGAACCTCAATAAATTCAAATTATTAAATTCCAGTGCCAATTTTAGGAGGGTTTTCAAGGTGGAGCTGCCAATTATTTTGTCGCAAGCGGACTCATTGTAGGAGTGAAGTGCTGCCTGTATTCCATTCTCATGCGGAATGTTTCTGTATAGGTATGCCACATCTAAATTGTACCAACCATGAACCAGGAGGCACAAACACATCGACAATGTCTGGCAAGAAATGATTAGGGTCCTTAATATAGGATAAAAAAGAAGGCGGAATCGGGTTTAGTACTGAATCTAGAAATACGGAGATTAATTCTGTAACTGTGCCATCCGGGGTTCCCTTCTTTGTGAATTTGTGGATGAAGGTAAAATCGACCAGCGACGGGGCTCAGTGGACCCAGAGAATTCAGAGCGGAAGCAGGGTTTTTTTTGTTTAGTGAAGTTGGTTAAGGAATTTGTTTATGAACGATTATTGTTTGCGGTGGGGTCTCAATCGAGTCGCTGGTAGAACGTGATGTCTTCAAGCTGCCTTGTACCTTCCCTGACATAATCTAATTCGTTTAGTATTACGAGGGCTCCGCCATTACCTGCATGCTTGACGATTCTGTCATTGCGGGATTTAAGGTGCGGCATTGCCGCCATTTCGCTTGATGAAAGATTTCTTTTAAATTGCGCATGTTTGTTATAAATGTCTTATACATCCCGTTGAATGGCGGTGACGTATTGGTCGAAGCATTTATCTCTTTGCCTAGTCGCGATCCAATTTTTGTAGGATGGAAGGATGGGAGCCTTACGATCTGCAGAATTTTTGTCCAAAAAGTATTTCCGCATTGTTAAGTTCCGGCCAAAATTATCCACATCCTCCATCAGCTAAAAGTCACTGTAACGGCCTGTAGCCGGGCAAATTAGGTTCTCGAGGCAACAGTGAAACTTCGTCACGTGAAAGCTCGTAAGAGGACAAGTTAACTATGTTACTGGATCTCACTCGGCCATCTGCCGATGTGGCACTGTTATTTCACGGGCTAATCTCAGCGGCAGATATCTTGGGAGGAGGAAAAGGGGCAGCCACCTTGTCTCACAAACGTTTCTTGCTTTTGATCCTATTTTTGTCGGCCGATTTTTTCTGCTGGTATTCAGCCATTTGCACAGATTCGTGAGTCGAGAGTTTGTGATGCGAGATTAGTTGGCTTTCTTGGTTACGAAACGATTTAGGTAAAGATTCATAATGGCCGATGACAATGCGCACAAGAGCAAAAGAAGCATTCGAGAGAGCGTTATCCCAGGCAGAGACGTCAGAAAGTGACATATTTTGAATAGCAAGTTTTAACACAATTCGCAGTCCCCTAGGTACCACACTAGCTTGTAAATAGGTTTTCACCATAAAGATGTGAAATTCGAACCGGAGACGCTTTTCTACACCTTTGCGAATTCTCATGAATTTTCAGTCAGGCACTTCGTTTTAAAAGAATATGCTCCCAACAATCTGATTTTCATTCTAACTGTGCCCATCTTCGAAACTTCTTAGTCAGGTAAAAATACCTATGCCAGATCATTGATGACGCCATCAAGCGTGCTGATAGCCGCGACCGGAATCACTTTCAGGCACCAAGAAGAAACAGTCATTTGCATCGCATACTAACCCTATTCTAACCTATTCCGCACCTGGAGAAAGTGTCAGCGCCGTTTTAAGAAAACGCCATAACATACCTTTACAGAGCGAACGACTAAAATCAATTTTCAGACAACCACCTCGTGTCACATACAGAAGATCCCGGAATTTGCGGGATTTTCTGACATGTTCAAAAGGCAAATCTATATTCACTACAGTCTGCCGCCCTTGCAACGAACCGTGCTGCAAAGTTTGCCACCGTATTACAACCTCATCAACCACGAATAGCACTGCGTTTGATTTTAGGATAAAAAATTAGTGCCCTTCCGCTCTATGAAGATCGATGACCTGCAAAGCTGGACACATCCACGAAGTGTACGAAACAAAACACGTTTATTCTAATTTGTGTTGGAGCATACTTCCCAGGGGAATGAACCTCTGCAGGATCCAAGTTTTGTTCATGCAGACAAACATGAAGCTGCCTGTGCCCCTTCCTCGTAGTAAGCGTCTTACTGTTTGTGTCACACGCCAACCCAATACGCTCTACCACTAAGCACTCTGGATAGGTCCCATCGAGCAGTTTGTCGTCCGCGTTTAAACCTCGCACCAGCCCAGCGGACGTGCCATCCACCATTACGGGCATTAAACCTGTAGCTGCTCGTGCACGCCCCCCACCTCCCTCCTACAAACCTGCGCATGCATAAGCCGGCCGCCGGTCATGTTCGCGTGCTTAGAAGTGACATACGCAGTCGAAAGTATCCCCTGAAAGCCCCCTGAAGAGGTGATATTGGCTCACGCCGGGTTCCAAGCTCTTAAGTTGCTATTCATCTGGGAATGATTCAACGCTACTCTACGAGCTGAACCTTGAGGTGTCAACAGCGGCGCCCGCAGCTTGCCGTTGTTCTTGCGGCCATTCGCGATTGTGTTGGGGCCAACGCTACAGTTCTTACTCTTCTCCCTGCAAACGAACGGCATACATCCATTCCATAACGATTTAAAACCTCGAAGCCTTGAGCTCTATTCTCGTGTACATGTCGATGTTCGCTTCCTCCCGCCTTGTGGGCATCTTAAAGTACTTGAAGATGTCTGTGTAACACATCAACTCACACCCGAACCGCTCAATTGAGCAGGGCAGCCAGCTAAGCGCGTTGAGCCAGGTAATTTCGATACCTAAATCCCCCACCAGCACAATCGGCATTTCACCGGTAGTGGCATGAGACCTGGCTATGCGTGCATGTCCCCCTTTTTCCACCCGAAAACCGTGCACACACAATCCGGTAGCCGGTGATGGCGCATGCTTAAGCATGAAAGACCGCTGCTCAAATGTCGCCCGCAAGGCCTTCCAAGCTGAAAAAAATATGGGGTCACGCCGTCATTCCAACTTGGCAAGTTGCTCTTCAACCGAAAGGGATTCGCAGCTATTTGGAGAAGTGAAATTTCAGCGTAAATGGCAACGGAGGGTTTCGGTAGTTTACGGGGCAGCCCTTTGGTAGCCGTTACCTGGGCTTCGCGCGAGCGGCGTCTGTTCATGTCCGCGTAACCGAGTGAGCGAACGCATCAGCTACGATAGAAAACGAAGAGAAGCATCTAGCAAAAGGTTAGATGGAATACGACACGTGCGACTCTGGCGTCATCTCTCACTGCCTTTCCCTTATACATGTCTCACGCGTCACCACCAAGGAGTGCCCTCGCCTGACACTTTCCCCATACCCTGTTCCATTCTCCGCTAATCTAAACCGCGTCAAATTAGCGCGAAAGTTGAAGCACGACTTGCAACATGGTTTGGTTTAGCCCCTTTGCGGGGCTGATCCGAACCACGTGACATATGTGCGGGAAGTTAAAAAATGATTCGGAACATGCTGGCCGACGCCGGCGCTGCGCTGCGAGGTAGCAGCGGAGTAGCCCATGCCGTCGGGCTTTCGCTGGTCAGGCGAACAATTTATGAGACGCAGCAGAAAGATTTTAGAAAAGATTGTAGCTCGCACTGCGGATTGCAGATTGCAGCTCGCGCTGAGCGCAAATTTCATCTGAGGGAGTACTGCGATCTGCCGTGCATTTTTAACGCCCATTCGTGCTTCTGTTTTTTTCGCAATCATATGATAGCCACACTACCACCGTTCGCTGCCGACTCGGAAACTTGCCAAAGGGGCGTCGGTGGAGGAGAGAAAAAATAGTTGTGAAAAAGGTGCCAGAAGGGGCGAGGAGGAGCTCAGGAGCGCCGCCGAGTAAATCGATGACACCGGAATGAAAACGGGAGGGGGGGTGGGGGGGTCAAGCGGAGGGTTAGACATATACTGTTTTGCAGTAAATTAAATGGTAACTATACTTGCGATACGAGTAACGTAGGTGATCTACTTGAAGGCAATCTTTGTAAAATGCAGTTTGTTGGGGTGACCGAAACTTCCTTCAGACTTCGCCTTAACAATTATAAGGCTCATATTTCTGCACTACCTCTCCCACCTTCAACAAAGCATGCTAATATTGCTGGTAACACTTTTGACAATATCAAAGTCATGATTCTCAAGTCTGGCTTTGGAACGCACCATGACAGGGAAGTTCGCGGTATTTTAAGTCTTCAAATTTAACATAATCGCACGCAGTTTGAGCGAAAGTGCCGGTTAACTGTTAACTGAGTTGCTCGAACGAGTGATGCCAATCGTTTTTTTGCCTTTCTTTTTTTCGCTCGTCATTTTATTTAGGTATTTTTTTGCGTGTGCTGACATCTTTGAACCTCCGTATCACACGTCTCGAACATACAATAAGACTGCTGCTGGTTAGATATCTGTAAAATGGGGACCCGACAGCGCATTGCACTTTGATTATGGTCCTTGCTGAATTTCTTGTCTTGTTTTTGTTTTTTCTTGTGATATATGCTGTCACATGGTTTGTTTTTTTTTTGCAACGAACGACTTTATATACTGTACAACTACTCTTAGTACCGTTATTCTGATGAAGGCCGGTCCCCGGTGGGAAGGTTAAAACCAATCCTCTTTCTACGTGTTTCAAAAACTCAATAAGAGCGCGAAAAAATAAGAGCAGTAGAGACAGAGGGACATAAGAAAGACCTCAGAAATAAAATAAAAGTTTAACGACGTTTCAGGAAGAGGACTTCTTCAGACTACTCTGAAGAAAGGAAGTCGTCGTCCAGAAACTTCCGTAAACTTTTATTTTTATTTCTAAAGTCTTTCTCGTGTGTCTCTGTCTCTACGTAGCCTATATATATATATATATGTATAGGGAGCAGTTTTCAACTTTTGAAGATGGTAGAGGACACAAGAAAAGAAAACTTTGAAAAGATAAAGCACGTTTGTTGCCAAATGTTCTGCAAAGAGACTTGCTTTCGTCAGGAAAGAAGAAAGAACTTCATTCTTTCCTTCTCTTTCCTCTCACCTGGGACCTACCCCTATATAAAGCGTGCCAGCCAGGCCAGAGATTGCCCTGACGAAAGCAAGTCTCTTTGCTGAAAGGTTGGCAACAATCGTGCTTTTACCTTGTTCAAAGTTTTCCTTTCTTATATATATATATATATATATATATATATATATATATATATATATATCTATATAATGGGAAATGAGGGGCTCCGTGAAATAAGACAGAAAATAAGGGTTGGCAGTCAAGAAAACCTCGGAAAGAAAAGGGGAGGTTGCTGTGGGTCATAGAAAGAGATGAAGAATTTTTTGAGTCGAAAAGAAACTGGTGAAAAAATGCCCGCCGGGTGGGATCCGAACCCACGACCTCCAGAATACCGGTCTGGTGCGATGACCACTACGCTACCGGCGGGGCTGTTTCCCCAGCACTTTCTCGGGTATTTATGTTAAGGTATTTTTTTTTTGTTTCCTGCCTTGGGGGTGGTAGCCAGCCAGCGCCACTCGGACTACTCGGGTGAAGGGACCCTTTTTTAACCCCGGGCCGTGACTCGCGTGTCTGCGACATGTCGAGAGTGGTCCGCCAGCGTTGAACAATCTTAAGATGCCTTTGGCACCAAGACTGCCAGAACAGAGGCCCTCGCTAAGCATGTAGCGAATTAGAAAATGGGAAATGAGGTGCTCCGTGAAATAAGACAGAAAAAAAGGGTTGGCAGTAAAGAAAACCTCGGAAAGCAAAGGGGAGGTTGTGGTGGGTATATAAAGGGATGAAGAATTTTTTGAGTCGAAAGAAAGTGGTGAAAAAATGCCCGCCGGGTGGGATCCGAACCCATGACCTCCGGAATACCGTCTGGTGCGATAACCACTACGCTACCAGCGGGGCTGTTTCCCCTCCACTTTCTCGGGTATTTATGTTAAGGTATTTTTGTTTCCTGCACTTGGGGGTGGTAACCAGCGCCACTCGGGCTACTCGGGGTGAAGGGGACTTCTTTTTAACCCCCTGGCCGTGACTCGAGTGTCTACGACATGTCGAGAGTGGTCCGCCAGCGTTGAACCCTCTTAAGCTCCTTTGGCACCAAGACTGCCAGAACAGAGGTCCCTCGCTAAGCATGTAGCGAATTAGAAAATGGGAACTGAGGGGCTCCGTGAAATAAGTTGACAGAAAATAAGGGTTGGCAGTCAAGAAAACCTCGGAAAGCAAATGGGAGGTTGTGGTGGGTCATAGAAAAAGATGAAGAACTTTTTGCGTCGAAAAGAAAGTGGTGAAAAAAGCCCGCCGGGTGGGATCCGAACCCACGACCTCCGAATACCGGTCTGGTGCGATAACCACTACGCTACCAGCGGGCTGTTTTCCCCAGCACTTCTCGGGTATTTATGTTAAGGTATTTTTGTTTCCTGCACTTGGGGGTGGTAGCCAGCGCCACTCGGACTACTCGGGGTGAAGGGGACCTTATTTTAAGCCCCGGCCGTGGCTCGAGTGTCTACGGCATGTCGAGAGTGTCCGCCAGCGTTGAACCCTCTTAACCTCCCTTTGGCACCAAGACTGCCAGAACAGAGGCCCTCGATAACCATGTAGCGAATTAGAAAATGGGAAATGAGGGGCCCGTGAAATAAGACAGAAATAAGGGTTGGCAGTCAAGAAAACCTCGGCTACCACCCCCAAGTGCAGGAAACAAAATACCTTAACATAAATACCCGATAAAGTGCTGGGGAAACAGCCCCGCTGGGAGCGTAGTGGTTATCGCACCAACCGGTATTCTGGAGGTCGTGGTTCGGATCCCACCCGGCGGGCATTTTTCACCACTTCTTTCTTTCGCTCAAAAAAATTCTTCATCTCTTTCTATGACCCACCACAACCTTTCCCTTTGCTTTCCGAGGTTTTCTTGACTGCCAACCCTTATTTCTATATAATATAAGATATATATATATATATATATATATATATATTGGTAAGGCATTCGAATGTAATCAAAGGCGTGGGTTGGTCCCCACTCGGGGCGCGTGTTTTTCTTTCTTCTTTCTCACTAATTAATCATAAAAAATAAAAATAATGTAACGTCACTAACGGTAAAAAAATCGTGGTAACTGTTCCCCTATGCGTTCTTTGGCGTTGTAGACTGCCGGCATTTCTTTCTGTATATATATATATCGAGAGAGAGAGAGAAGAGAGAGAAAGAGAGTCTGGGAACAAAACCAAACTCACAGAGAGCGCGATAAAACAGGGTAAGTAGAGACAGGAGACACACAAGAAAGACATTAACAATAAAAATAAAAGTTTACTTACGTTTCAGGAAGCGGACTTCCTTTTTTTAGAGTGCATGAATAGGTTGGTTTCAGGGTTATATATATATACAAAAAATGTATCAAGGGTGAGGGAGGGTAAGGGAAGGCAGAGTTTGTACAAATGGAACATGGTTGGTGGGCAGAAAAAGAATGAAGGAAGTGGAAGAGAGAGCAGGAAAAAATAAATACAAATTATAAAAAGGACAACACATGAAAAAAGAGAGCCAAACAAGAAAAGAAACAACGCAGAAAAAAATATTAAAAGGTAAATCCCCCTCCCCCGTGGCAACATGGTTGAAAGAGGGGTCAAAACAAGATATGCCCATGCACGTGTTTGACATCGGCAAAAAAAAAATAACTCATGAGGAACAAAGTAGGTCCAAACAAGATATATCCATGCACACAAAGGGCGAACGTCTGCCCATTCACACCGTTCTAAGAATCAGGGTAAGGTGATGAAACATGAGACACTTGGGTTCTGTTGGTGGTAGGCAAGGGTCGCGCCCAAAAGCAGTAGGACAGGCAGTTTCGACAGAAAATGAGTGTATATTGGTATGCAAAGAGCGCGAAACAAAACAGAAAAAGAAAGACACGGTCCAGCAAGCCCTGAAGAGAAAGAAAACAGTAGGCAGGTGCACGCGTATGAACGGGTGGTATGCATCTGGCCGGCGCATGGTACCAGTGGTATACCGACAGAACAGCACGCGACGAAAGGGCACACGACAGAACAGCACGGTCACAATAGCATGGCGTCAAAAGGGCCCGCGACAAAACAGCACGCGACAGAACAGCGCAGCGTCAGAAGGGCACAGCGTCAAAAGCGCACACGTCAAAAAAGCCCAGCGACAAATAAGCACAGCGACAAAAGCGCACGCGACAAAATAGCACGTCGTCAAGACAGCACACGACAAAACAGCACACCGCAAGGGCACAGCCCTGAAACACTGACACAGTTGGGTGCGATGGCGCAGCTAGGTAGTCTGACGTAGTGCACTTTCAGGGCGGGCTCGGGCCGGGTAGCACGCATTTTCTCGGGCCCGGGCCGGGCTCGGGCTCGGACCAAAATATTTTCGGGCCGTGCCAGCCCGAGCCGCCCGGGTCATCCCTGAGGCCAGGCAATCCTGTGCCGCAAATTATAAATTGTTGGCAACAAAAACATTTTTGTTCATCTTTCAGGTTAAGTGAGAATGAAAAGAAGTGAAGTGTAAATTCATTACGGCGCAATTAAAAGATATGATAAAAGACGATGGCACTTGGAAAACCTTCACATCAATAAAAAAATATCTGGGACCCATCAGTATAGTGGGAGAGAGTGGGCCAGAGAACGACGGCACTCTAGCCACGCAGTACAACGTGATTGTCTTTTCCCTTTTCTTTTCAAACAAACACAAACAGAACAAACGTGACCTACAGTTTGCACTATGTGCAGAGTTTGAAGGAGCAATTTTTCAAGCAGAGCCCACGATTTCTTATGGGAAGAATATTTTTAAAGCCATGCAGAAAGGGAAAAAGGAACAGAAGCGCCGATAAAATATTGCTACCAACGTAACTAGAGGAAAATACTAAAATGAAGAGGGGAAACCGGACGCATCGTCTGCACAAATTTCAGCAAGTAATGGAACAGCAAAAGCTGCAGTATCTGCTGAAGGATTACAATATTACAAAAAATTATCCACTTGCTCCGAACCATTTAAAGTATCCTCGGTGTGTCTTGATTTCGAAGACTGGCAAATAAAGTGGCAAATGGCAGTTCACGACTACTGAAAAAGCAGTTTCTTAGTGAGGATATTGAAGTTGTACAAAGTTCGGTCCAAGTTTAATCGAAATGTAAATCCAAATTAGTCGTATTCGCTTTGTGCTTACGCTTTTTAAGCTAACAGCAAACGTCTTCGAGTTCATGTTTATAGCCTGTCGGACTAGGGAGGGCATTTAACAACAGTCTGGTGGGCTGAGGCTTATTTTATAAAATTCTGCCGGGCTCGGGTCTCGTTCGGGCCCACATTTTAGAAGTTTGCCACCCCGTGCTCGGCCTAGGCCCAGGCCTTGTCTCTATTGGGAAGGTTCGGGCCGGGCCTAGAAATTGCGGCACGGGTAGTGCTCTAGTTAGGGCGCAGCTCGGTCCCGGAACGGTCCAAAAGGACGCGCCCGGCCCGGTCCGGCCCGGGGGCCGTGCTCGGGCCGGGTAGCACGCATTTTCTTGTGCCCGGGTCGGGCTTTGGCTTGAACAAATTTGGACTTAAACAAATTCAGGGTTTTGGGCCGAGCCGGCCCGGGCAAACCCTGAATCCCGGCAGTCGTGTGCCCCAAATTTAGAATCTTGACAACAAAAATTCGGCTCATTGATCATTTGGGTGAAATGAAAACAAAAAAAGAGGTGTGCTGTCAGTCTGTCGCCATGGCGATGCTAAAAAAATAACAAAATGAAGTATTGTGCTTAGGAAGCCTTCAAGCCAACAAAAGAAAACGTATGGTCTTCATCAGCATAGCGGGAGAGAAAGGGCCAGAAAACGAGAGCACTCTGGTAGTAGAGTACATGATTGTCTCTTTCCTCAGTTTTTCAAACTAAAACAAAACGAACGAATGTGACTTGGACGTCGCACTTTGTGCAGACCGTACCACCAAAGATAAGCAACACACCCTCGGGTCTTTCTTAAAGCTTTTTATAACTATACCTTTTTGCCCATAAAGCGACTTTTTGAGTAGAAAACTTTGTGAGCATTGGAGGAACTTAGGTCTTCTTGGATGCAAACCTGGTGCAAACCAACAACGAACCTTGGCAAATTAAATTGAGAGAAGTACAAGTCAAACTAGCTCTTGGCAGAGTGTGTTAGCGTCAAAAACAAGTAGGAAAGAGAGTTCTTCAGGAAACGAATTGAATGGAATAACGAAACGTGGAATATCTGGCTGAGAAATGCATGAATAAAAATATCAACTTTTCTCATCATCATCCTCATTCTGCTTTAAGTTCGAAGACTGTCGCAAATGCAGCGCCTGTTTTACCAAAATTTTCCGTAAAGATACATTTTTTAGGTAAGGATATTTATGTTGTACACATATAGGTCTAAGTATTGAACAAGTGTAAATTTCTCTATGTTTATTTTAGGCTAAAATGACCAAACATTGAGGGCTCCGTTTGGAGTCTGGCGGACTCGGGCTGAGCTTAAAAACAGTGCGCGGGCTCGGGTTTCTTTTATAAAATGGCTTCGGGCTGGTGTCGGGCTCGGGCCTGCAGCATTGGCCGTGTCTCTACTAGGTGGGGTTGGGCCGGGCCTAGACATTCCGGCCCCCGCACTGCTGTAGTCTCTATCATTCAACGATTGCTGCCCTCTCCCACTCTACCCGCGCATTACGCGGTCGTTTGAGGCACGCGCTCGCTCAATTTTTTTTTTCAACACTTGAATTCACGGGTATAACAGGGGCGTGCGCGCCGGCTCAAACAGCGGCCGTGTTGGTTTTCTCGCACCATACGTTCACCGGTAATACACCACGCCCTGTCGCGGAAAAAATGGTCCCGGAAGAAATGGCCCCGGAACTAATGGTCTCCGGAGCAAATAGTCCAGGAACAACTGATCCCAACTCAAAGTAGGCAAAAAAAGGTCCCACCACTACTGCACCTATGCGTGAGCGCCTCTATGAGAGAAGCAGGGAGGGGGTCAGTGTATTTATATTTATATGTCGGTATTTGTGCACAATGTATTTTGCATCTCTCTATATACAGGCTGATCAAAGTTAAGTCGACATTTATTTTGATGCATGTGAAGACCACCGCTACAATGAGGTTAGGCGCCAAGGGGGGCACACAGTAGGGTGATAACTTTAGATGTCCGTAGCCTAATTAAATTAAATTGATTAATTAACCTTTTAGCGGCTGCAGTAAGCAGGCATGTTTGTATTGAAAATTTAGAGGCAAGCGTGTTTCCACGCAGTTCCATTTGGCAGAAATCTTTTAGCGCATTCGTACTCTGAGATGTCGAGCCGTAAAGTTTAATTGACGTTCGCATTATTACGCATGCAATACAGTTAAGACCAGCGCGAAGCTCCTCCCTTTTGTGACGCGCCTGCTGTGTACGGTGTTTAGTTCGACAACGAGGTGGAAGCATAAGAAAAAGTGATTACTGGTACCCTCTTCAGTCTTGGCTGGCGTTATCGCAATCTGCAGTACTCACCTAGAACCGCAATCGAAAACAGAAGAAAGGGGAGGAGCTTTGCTCCGGTCGTTCCTGCCTAGCATGCGTAATCATGCGAACGGTAATTAAACTTCGCAGTTCGATATCTCGGAGTAGGGCTGCGCTAGAAGAATTGTGCCAAATGAAACTACATGGAACTTCTCAATACAAACATGCCTACTTACTGCAGCCACAGAAAAAGTTAATTATTCAATTTTAGTTATTAAGCCACCGGCATCAATATTTAGCACCTCATTCTCTGCCTCCCTGGACGCATAACCTCACTGTAGAAGTGGTCTTGACGTAAAATTAATCGCCTAATTTAAAAAAAAACCTGTCGACTTAACTTTGATCGCCGTATATAAAAAAATTGCTAAAGCTGAATATACTTTAGCTAAATGCTGCATACAAATTTGTCGTCGTACGTGTATGTTCTCCCGCGCTTCCTTTGCGTTGTTCTTCTGTTTATTAAAGCTTGTGAAGCGAGTCCCACTTGAGCCTGTTCGGGGAGCCTATTTACAGTGGCAGTATCATTTAGGTTATGTGAAGTATCGAAAATGTGAGTGGGCCGGTACTGCTGAATATCAGACAACATAGAGCTGTACTAGTGCATCACGCTCGCCGATTTATCGCTATTTCCATAAAGAATTTTACACGATGAATGATATATTTTGTCAGCTAAGCTGCGTTACTGCGCTCTCCATCTGAAAGGCTTGGATATCTTCAATTCGGATAAAACGAAGCGGCGCTAATAAAGATTTCGGAGCTTGATAATTTCGCAGCTTGCAGCTTAGATACTTTTCTTTTTCTCTAAAAATACGCAATGTAGCAATTATTACGCCTCGTATCTCGCTGCAAGGTTTAGAAGACTGCTGCTAACATGATTTGTTAGTTTTGCCGGCGTGCTGCGGGAGCGTAACAATCGCTAAAGGCCGCAGGTGAGCTTCATCGAAACTGATCACTCATCATCAACAACAAAATTTATTGTTCGGAATTGCATTTGAGTAGAAATATATGTAGTTTATTTGCGCAAATATGAAAACATGTTTTCGCTTTGTCTTCCTCATGGCTTTACTTTCCCAGAAATTGCGAGAATCAAAGACAGTCACTTGTCATGGTTCAATGAAAAGTCAACGATTGATGCAAGTTGATGCACCACGCCGCCAGACTTGCCTTTCTGGGACTACCCTTAAAAAGCGAGATCAAACAGGAAGGAATGGGCGGGGGGGAGTGTAGGTGGTTTGCTTCGGTAGAATATTTCTTTTGCTTGAGCTGGCCCTCGTTGCCCTCTTTAGAAGAAATTAGTCATGGTGCTGAATGTCGTGATAGCCACGTTAGACCAGCGGCCCAGCCGATGGTGCGCGTGGTAGTCGTAATCAGGCATGCCCATATCTTGGAACTCTGCCTGTCACCAACCTCTCTTACTCGCGGCGGCTCCTCGCGATGGTCTGGATATGCCCTTTCTATAACGACCCGAACAGAAATGTGGAATCCTGGGAGGTCTTATTACTCAACCATAAAGCAGAAGAGCGACGCAAAGTCATCGGTCTGGCCCTGACCGCCGCCAAATCCCAAATGATTCCGGCCGACGGTTAGGGGGTGAACGGGGGTCTAGGCCAATGCCCTCTCCCTCGTCATTTTAGACGGGTGCAAATAAAAGTTAATTCTGTCTCTTTCTCAAAAACTATGTTCGTGAGTGAGGAAGGAGCGTGGACTTGGACTTGGTTGCTGTTAGTGTAGTTGCTGCGACAAGGAAAACCTCAGAGAGGGGTGGGAAGAACTAGCAAAAATATATATAATTAGCGGATGTAACGCTTTAATAGTTATATAGCGTAAATAGAGATACATTGTTGTGCGTAATTTTGATAAACACAAAATAAATAAATATAAATAAATAATATGAAAGAAATAAAGTAAGAAATATTGCAAACTACTAAAGAAATAAAAATGTATTTGCAAACATCTACAACGAGAATGAAATGAGATGCCGGAAAATAACGGCGGAAACACAAATAAAAAATAACAAGAAACAGGCTAACTGTGTTACGCCATGCATTTGCCTTTGCGCAAAAATGCATATTAAAATGTAACAATGGTTTACTGACAGTTTTTGTTACAGAAGGCAGCAAGGTGCAGCATATTTAAACAAAGAGCCAACGTAAGGTTTTGTGGAATCATTTTGCCCGAAGAGGTGCCCAGGACCATTTGTTCTGAGGTCATAAGTTCCGGGAACATTTGTTCCTGCACCCCACCACGGTCAGACGGGCCTGGGAAGTGCCCGTTCACCGGAATCTCTGTGCATCCAAATGTCCGCACCGAAACGTGCTGCACCAAAATGTCCTACACCGAAATGTCCGGATCCCTGTGTAGGACACTTCGGTGCAGGGCATCTCGGTCCACAGGCATATCGGTGTACGGACATATCGGTCCACGGACATACCGGTCCACGGACATTTCAATGTACGGATATTTCGGTGTGAGAAGTTTTCCGCAACCGAACTATCGGGTGCCTGCTATAGTTTGAAAAGCCGTTTTTTTTATTTCCGCATAACGGGGGTTATGAACAGCAATCTAGTGAAGTGATTGCAGTTTTATGTTGATGCCATGTTTGATTTTTGCCAGTTATTCTTAGAAGTCGAACATTTGTATATATTTGTTTCATAATTCGTTCAAGAAACACATGTCACGCAGACAACTGATCGAATTCTTTTGTACATGTTTTTTTTTATTCAGAAGAAGTCGCTAATTTATATTCGCTTTGTTTATGGCAAGCAAATCAGCTAAGGCATTTGGACGGTGTCCACTACGGTATAATGCATTCTTAATGATATTTGCTTAAAATAAAGCGTACTCTCCCTTTACAAAGAAGGCCGCTTTACAAACACTCATTTGCCCGCAAAAATGCACAAAATTTTATAAAAAGTTTTAAGGAAACTGCGTTGTCACGATCAACTGAATTTTCAAACACTGTTGTCCCTCGTTTTTTCTCCAGACAAGCCTGCGATATTGTCGTGGGGGAAGAACGAACCTTTTTGAAAGCACGTGCACGCATTGCACGTCCCCGCGCACGCCCTGGAATACCCGTTTGTTGCTGTTGTGTCAGGGGAAGCGGGGGGGGGGGGTGAGGAGGAGGCCATTGTATAGTCCCGCGCAGGGATGGTACTGCCCCTTTGTCCCTATTGGGTGCAACAAAAGCCGACCCCCCACTCGTTTTCAGTGAGGAGATGGCGCAGGTCGAGGGGCAAATGCTGACGTGTGCATTTAAAAGGAGGGATTGTGAACAACCGTGCAAATAACGCGGTTGTTTTGAGAGGGGGATTCTTAGAGGGGCAAAGGGTGTTCGGGTTATTTTGTGGTCGACAGACCACAATGTCCGTGCACCGACATATACACCGAAATGTCCGGATACCGGCTAGAGGACCCCCTTCTTGCTTGTTTTTCCAGTCATTTTCATCCATTTAATTAGCGGGCACGACATAACCATATTCTCCAGCTCAAGCAGCGGCTTTGTTGATTTACTCGCGTCATATCATTCACGTTCTTTTTTGGGCGGATTCCGTGACCCCCGAGGGGGACACAGGGACTCGTTGCGGCTACACCGACGATGCAGACGAGATTGAACTCTCCGGCTCATTATATCATGATTGCTTGTGCCATCACTCGTTTATTACAACTGTGTTTGCGTATATTGCAAGGCGATGACTACTCTCTGGCAATACGCCAGCTATCGGCTCAAGCCGGCAGGCCCCTCTGGTCAACGTCTTCGTCTACACTCCCATTTTCCCACCGCATCAGGTTTTTCCCTCCAAAAGATGACGACCCACGTCAATACAATGACAACCGTCACTGGCCCGCGGGGCGCCCGGAACTCGGAACTCCTTCCTTGGAATTTGTGTTTGTCGACCTTCCCCTGCGAGCCGAGGCACGCACGTGAAGTTGGCGAGTCTAAAGTGTCGTGTACAATAGCGTCTCAATTATTTCCCTATGGCTCTTCGACCGCCACCTACACTCCCTTCCCCCCCCCTCTCATCTGCGGCATTCCTGACAGAAAGAACCTACAGAGACCTTCGTAGGTACTACGAAAGCATACGCACAGACTAAGGCAAAAGAAGGTGACCCATTTCATCTGGAGGCGTTGGTTCAATGAAGTTTTGAACGCCCAAGAATAGAAAGAACGAACTTACAAAAATTACTTAACCAAATAAAAAGTGGGCATCTTATAGATATTCTAAAATCAACAAAGACAGAAAAAGAAAACCCCGAAAAATAATACTGGAAACATGATTGATATAGCGAAATTATAATTGCGCGTGTTTTTGAAACAACGTCTTCTGCGATTATTTAATGAGGATCGCTCGGCGATCCGTTTTCATTGGTTGAACTTTCTTTTAAACGAATTTTCAACACGCACTCATGTCGAATACGCAGGCCGTAGCGGTATATTACTCAGCTGTTGTCGCAGGTTGCTCAAAGCTCTGCTAAAATAAATGGCAGTAAGTCGTTACAAGAAACCAGTGAAAAAAAACACGATGATACTGTCACTGATTTGTTCTATGAATTAAGTCCTTAGAAAAAAAGAAATACAGAACAAAATTGACTCATAGCTTCGAATATGTCGTCTCATATTCCACAAATAAATGTACATTTTTTGAAAGGCCGCATAACCATCCGCTGGCCTATAATATCGCAGAATTGCGAGCAAGAACATCTCTAATAAATAGTTCAGAATGGCGTGCTTTCTCAATCAAATTATACTCTAAGCCGCTCTAACATCTGAATAAATCTAATTCAAAGAAACGAATCACAAGCGCCACTTTCTTCATTTAAACCAGAGAAAGCTTGGTGTTTCAGCCGTCTTCCTCATTAAATTACTTTGATTATTGTGTTGTGTCCCGGAGCCGTGTTTGCATATAGCACTTGAAAGGCAGCAACTGAAACAAGGCATACATTTTTGCCATGTTAAAAAAAAATGCATGCAACTATCCCGCAAAACCAAAAGAGCTAAGCCCCTCATCGTTATAAATTTCTTTTGAAAGACGTAAAATGACCAGCATGGATACCTACAGTGTACAGCAAAATAAGAACACAAGATTGCTGTCGAAATACCAACTTTAAATGCAGTAAGCGTCAATATAATACAACAACCTCGCTTATCTTTTGTCCAACTGCGCAAAAGACGCTTCTCTATGTGTACGATTTAATTCAACGAAACGTCTTGACAGAATCCCTCCTTCTACGAAACGCCGTTCGCAAAGAAAGGGATTATTTGGTAGCGGTTTATTTCAGTGCGTTAACTGATGGTAGGCTTACTTGTTTAAAGCCACCGCTATGGTTTTATGACAACCCTGTGCCTTAAATATCAGCTGTGCAAGAATAATTTGCGTTGAATCGAATAACTACATTGCTTCCCGCAGTGTCTGCGTATATACTGTTTAGTTTGCAACCTGCTACACTGAATGTCATTTATGTTAGGTTGGAGCCAATGACCTGATTCTGTTTTATTCGGAATAGCGGTCCTGTATGTTAAGGCAATCATCGGTCACTACTTTAGGGGCGAAGCCTCTTAGGAGCTCGGGCTTTCTGCCTCTCCTGTCATTGTCGTCTTTGCAGTCACGGTGATAAAGCACCGGAACACTCGTCTTCCAACGACTCGCGCTAGAACGTGACATCACCATGGGAAAAAACGCTTACTAAAAGAACCCACCTGGACACTCGTTTTCCAACGCCTCGCACTAGAACGCTTCCTGCTTCAAAGAAACGAGACTTTTTCACCAAAGATGTATACCTCTAGGCTCTACCCCTCAGCGGATTCATCTCCACGGGCAAAAACGCCAAGGCGCCAAGAATACGGTTATACACTGCATGCTTCGCCCCTTTCCAGGTTTCACGTGAATGGAGATGGTACGGGATTTTTTTTTTCTTTCGCAAATACTGTTCGCTATTATGTTCAAACTTTGTGTGTTGGTTGCTATAACGTCTTATCCTCGTATCTAGCGAATTTGAATTTTCCAATTTTTTACAAGACACGCATTCGAGGGAACATCGTATTGTTTATATTGTAAATATTTAAACACTGTAGGTTTATGCAGTTTAAGCCATGCTATGTATTGAATCCTTGGTCCCAGTCAAGCTATGTTAAAGCTTTTACTCCTAGAAACCCATCTGGGTCTTTTAGAAAATGGGTAGGTAGCTGGGTTTACTGGTTTATTCAGAGGAAGGTTTGGAAACCAGTAAACCCCGGCTACTCCATTTCGCTGAACGAAAGGCCATAGACCCAATTAAAGAAATCACAAGTACACGACAACGTACACAAGGTTCCCGAGGTTTAGTTGGTCTTTCTGGCTTCGTTTTCTGGAATTGGTGGCGAAAGGCTTAAACTACCCGTTATTAGTTTGAAGAGATACCTATTGAGTTATAGAATGCATTGAAGGCACGGACAACCTTATTTTTACGTCCAGCGTCAGGCCTTATACCTAGTATTTCTTGGACCCACCATAATAGGGTTAGCTACTGCTATTGTTTTGTGGTACAGTTCACGTTTCATCCGGAAGTATATTGGGCAGTTTAAAATAACACGCTGGAAAAATCTGCCTTGTGCTCTCCGCATGCGCGGGATGGTGAATTTTCACAGTCCTTTGAAAAGCAGAACTGTTGAGGCCGAGGTCCGTCAGTCTTCGAAGCCTGAGAAATAACCTTCGGTGGGAATCAGCTTGAATGTACACACTGCTCACCTGCTGCCTTGTGTTACTCTCCGCAAGCTGCGGGTACCAATGGTGACCATGGTTCGGGAGGGCATCACGCCATGAAACCGTAAACCTAACACTGTGTCACCTGAAAGGCCCGAGGGTAGCACGGTTGTACGGCGGCAGTGAACAACACAATAACAATAATGGAGAAAAAATCCTGGGCCATCTCCACTAACGTGAAACCTGAGGCGATGCATGCAGTGTATAAGTGTATTCTTCACGCCTTGGCGTTTTTGCCAACGGAGTGAAACCACTGGTGGTAGAGGTATACAGCTTAGCTGTAAAAGTCTCTTGTCTTTGAAGCACGAACCTCTGTTGCCGAAAACGAGTGTCTCGCCGTTACGAAGCGCTCCAGAGCGAGGGGTAAACGAGTGTCCCGGATTACGCGTTATAACCTGTGTTTTGGTTCGGGAGGGCATGAAAGGAGACGCCAAACCAGAAGCGCCATGAAACCGCATCGCATTCCGGGCGCAATTTCCTTTGGGTTCGTAACACCCGGCTGTGCCACTGAAAGGCCCGAGGGTAGCACGGTTGTAGCGGCGGCACTGCACCAAAACACAATAACAATAATCGGATATAAAAAAATCAAGGGTGGAAAATATTTGAATAGAATCTGGACCGTCTCTACTAACGTGAAGGGAAAACTGAGGTGCGCGATGCATGCAGTTTGTTTTCTCTCTGTGTCTGTATATGAGGCCCTGGCCTTTGCCGCTTTTATTTCAAACATCCTACATTGTGTAAAAATTAACGCCGGAACATGTTTTTCGAGAAAGAGTAGCGGAACGTGAAGAGAAACTCCTACAGAGCATTTTGCGCCCTCTATAAGGTTTGTAGATGCTTTAAAATCTAAACAATTGCCCAGTTACGAATTTCAGAAAATCGTGCCCTTCCGTCGCTGTGCTGTTTTGACGCTGTGCTGTTTTGTCTGTGTGCTCTTCCGTCGCGTGCGCTTTTGACGCCGTGCTGTTTTGTCTCGTGCTGTTATGTCGGTGCTCTTTTGTCGCGTGCCCTTTCGTCATGGGCTGTTTTGACGGCGCCCCCGGGTTATGCATCTGGCCGGCGCATGGTACCAGTTCAGGTAACACCAAGGCGGTCAGCAACGAATATTACAAAACAGCAATACAAAAAAAGAGGGACAGGAAAGCAATCACGCATGATCCCGTGCACAAATTGATTATAAGGTGAGAGTATCAAAGCTAACAATGGTACTGCGGCCTTCTACCCAGATTATAATATCCAGACTTGCTTGTCAAATTTGGTTCAGTGAAGCCATTGTGCTAAAAAAACTCTGTACTGGCACGAACTTATACAATCTACTGCAGCTCGCCAACTGATGGGAGAATATTATTGTCGGAAAGAAATGAACCGGCATGAGGAATGAGGAATGCATCCGAAATTTTAATCGGAGGAAAGACCCGCCAATTTTTCGTAACTTTCGTAGATTCCAAACGGCGCTTACTTAAACTTATAGATGAGGTAGGACTCATGAACCTCGCGATCGTGATGAGTTTTAAAACAAGATTCAAGAATTGTGGCCTTCAGTTGTTCAAAAGAATGGCCAAGAGTGTTAACATGCTTCGACAGAGCCAAAGAAGGACAGGTTTTTGCATGAGAGCGGTGATTGTTAAACCTCAAACGAAAGGGTGTTTCAGTCTGGCCGATCTATTGTTTGCCGCAGAGGGTGCATTCCAGCAGGTATACGATGTCGGCGAAATGACCGTTAAAGTTCCCTTTTACATTAACAGAAGAGTTTGAAGCTGTGCTGGCGGCGCGCTGTGTGGTGGTCATTTGTGGGCATACCTTACACCATGGTTTGTTGCAGGGCATGTAACCTGTAGTCTGTGATTGGCTGACTGCTGTATTTGGTGAGAACGTCGCCCAAAGTTTTGCTGCGTCTATAAACAACGCGTGGTGGCTCGGGAAATATTCTTTTTAGGCGTTCACTTTGAGCAAGGATATTTGATGTTTCCTTAGTATGGATGCCAGATTCGGAGAAGAGGCGGAATGGGTCAAAACGAGGTTTGTTTGTTGATTGGGTTTTGGAGCTTTTTTTGCGGAGTATGTCGGTGCGGCTCAACTGGTTAGCTCGAGCATTCGCTTCATCAATCCCCGGCTCTAGATATTTTTTATTCAAGAGCGCGGTTTTGAGTTCTCTGCAGTTAGAATCGAAATCCACCTGGCTTGTGCAGATTCGCCTAAAACGGTGAGATTAGCTATAAGGTATTGCAGTCTTGCAGTGCCTGACATGGCTGCTGTGGAAGTGCAAATACTGGCCCATGTCCGTAGGTTTCCTATTGGGATTAGTCTGAAGCCTGCCCTGAGAAGCTGTGACAGTAACATCCAGGAAATTTATGCAGGGCGTAGAGTAGGAATCAAAGAGGGAGATAGTGGGATGCGCATGGTTGAAAGCCTCAATAAACGCAAGAAGTGCTATTTCAACGTGCTGCCATATCATGAATTTATCATCTATACACCGTTTGTAGTACAATGGCTTGAAATTTTGGGTTCCGAGGAAGTTTGACTCTGGACATCCTATAAAGATATTCGCTTAGTTGGGCCCGATTTTGGTTCCCGTTGACGTTCCGCTGACATGCACCTAATTGACACCATCAAAATCAAAATTGGTAAGTTCAAGATAAGGTTTAGGAAAGTTTTAAGGGTGAGGGAATCGATAGGTTTGTCACCCGCCGACCGCTCATACGCACATGATACAGCGGTGATTTCATCAGCATGCGGAATGTTAGTATATAGCGACACGACATCCAGTGTAACAAGTAAACAGTTGTTAGGAATTTCTATCTTCAGAATATCCGAGAGAAAATCATTTGTATCCTTAATGAAGGATGGAAACCTGGGGGGAATGTCGCGAATTAGAGAGTCCACATAGCGCGAGAGGTTCTCGGCGAGAGTACCAATGCCAGAAACAATGGGGCGACCGGGGTTGTTATTTTTATGAATATTAGGAAGAAGGTAGAATCTACCAGCTACTGTGCTTAAGGGGATAAGAAAACGAGCAGTTCTTTCAGTTATTTCCTTATTTTGAACAAGCTCAGTAAGTTTTTCTTTGACAATTAGCTTATAATAATTATTGGAATCACTACGGAGTACTCTGTAGAACGTAGGTTGTGACAGTTGTCTATGAGCCTCGTTGACATAGTCAGCTTTGTTGAGGATCACGATGGCACCTCCTTTATTGGCCGGTTTGATTACTATTTCGGTGCAACCTGCGAGTTCCTCCAGGGCTTTCTTTTCCTTGCTTGTGATGCTACAGCGGAAAGAAATTTACTTTTGGTAAGCTGCTCGTACGTCGTGATGAACGGCCTTAATGTACATGTCCTGGCATGTATCCCGCTGCGTGGGAGGGGTCCAGTGCTTATGGCTAGGTAATTGCAGTTCGGGATTCGTCGGTTGGAGGATGGTCATGAAGTACTCTCGCAGTCTCATATTTGTGGCGAAGTTATCTAAGTCCTTAAAAAGTTGAAATTCGTTGAAACCGCCAGTTCCCGGGCTAAAATTGAGACCTTTTGACAAGGCGCTCATCTGATCTGGTGACAGGGTAATACTAGAGAGGTTCATCAGAATCCATTGAGATTTTTGTTCGCTTTATAGCCTTGCGACAGCTGACAGAAGGGGGATAAAAATTTGGGTTTGGGTTGGCAGACTCACCTGTACCTGAGCTAATTTGAGCTGGTGAATGGTTAGTATTTCGCAAGTTTATCGCATTAAAGGGGCAATTTTTATGTGCATTCCCAGATAATCGACAGCCAGTAGTGGTGGGGCTGCATTATTCTTACGGGTGTGAGTCATTGCTAGGAATATTATCTCGGGAAAATTTACAGACTTTTGTTTCGGATATGGCGGAGGCTTTTTTGGATTCGTAGCTGCGTAGAGGGCCTGATGCTCTTTCGTTGAGCTCATTACTAAAAATTTCCTCTTCCTGGCGGAGGGAATGGGACATAGTCTCGTAGTGATTTAGAATTTTCTGCGTTAATCGCAAGGATGCCTTGTCTAGTACTTGCTGCCACTTCTTCATGTTGGATGGGGAGCGTTGGGCAGTTCCAGGTCGCAGCCGTAACCCTCAAACCCATGGGAGCTACCTCGGCAGACAAATACTGTGAAAGTGCGGAAACGTGCAATTCGGAACGTATGCATTTTCAGTAATTTTCTTAATTTTAAGATCTTCTTTGATACTGGGTAGGAAGCTGCATTACCGGGTTTTCCGAGTCCTAGTCAGTTTGTCGGCGCAGAAACGTTCTTGCGGAGGTTGTACGGGGCATGGGCTAGCTTTGGGGCGTCCGAAGGCAGTGCCAATTCGGTGATGGCGTTTTCCAGCTGGCTCGGTTGTGGTTGGGGCTTCGGTGGCCGCTGTCGATCTCGAGTGCGGGCGCGGCGCACTCTAGGGGTTGGGCTGGAGGGAGATGCGTCGGTGCTCCGTGGCCGTGGCCTCAGGAGCCACGTACGGGTGCTAGGCTGAGGCGTGCGTCCGCGGACTTCGGGTGTAGGTACCTTTCGCTCAGCCGAAGGTCCGTGGCCACGGTGGTCACGGCGGCATGCGAGCTCGCCGGTTGGCCCGTGTGTCCGGGGACGTCGTGGAGGGCGTTGGGCTGGAGGGAAGCAGAAGCAGCGGTGGGGAAGTCACTTTCGTATTAGGACACTGCGGGAGCTCAGGGTGGCGGTGCATGCGACCTCGCGCCATACAGGAGGGTTGCAGCGCTTTTCGTGAAGCGAAGCTCGCGGGATGTGGCTAGCAAGGAAAGCCAATATCCTCGAAGCTGGGGTGCAGGACATCAGCAGGAAAGGACTCGGCGAGCGGGAATGTGCTGGAATCCGTGGTCAATGAAGCGGACACAACGAGAGTGGCGGCAGAATTCGCGAAGAAGAGAGTTACAGCGTCGTGTTTTTTTGTTGCCAAGCCAATGGCAAAGCGGGAGATGCGGTAGTCACGGTAGCGGTTAGTGGCAGCACGGAAGGTTCAAGCTTGCGTATATGGTGGAGATGTTAGGCCGAGATTGAAGAATAAGGTCGGTCAGCGAGCGGTAGTCACAAAAAGCACGTTCAGCAGAAAAAGAGCTCAGGTCATTAGTGTGGACGTGCCGAAAAATTGTGTTAGTGCGAGCAGGTATGGAGTCATTGAGTAAGAGTGCGTCAGAAATCCATGAGCCGGGTTCGTTTAAGGTTTAACAATCACCCTTTCGTTTGAGATTGAACAATCAGCGCTCTCATGCAAAAACCTGCCCTTCTTTGCCTCTATAAAATCTTATTAACACTTCTGGTCATTCCTTTGAACATCTGAAGGCCACAATTTTTTAATCTACTATTCAAACGCATCACGATAGCGAGAATCATGAATCCTACCTCATCTATAGGTTTAAGTCAGCGTCGTTTGGCATCACTAAAATTTAAGAGAAATTGACGTGTCTTTCCTCCGATTGAAATTTCGGCTGTATTCCTCGGCTAGGTGTAATGCCTGTTCATTTCTTTCCCTCGATATTATTCTCCCATCAGTTGGCGAGCTGCCGTAGATGGCATAATTTCGTGCCAGCACCGCGTTTTACAGCACAATGGCTTCACTGAACCAAATTTGGCAATCAAGTCTGGATAATATGTTCTGGATAGAAGGCTGCAGTACCATTGTCAGCTTTCATACTCACACCTTGTAATCAATTTGTGCACGCGAGCTTGTGTTGCAGCTTTCCTGTCCTGTTTTTTTTGTATTGCTGTTTTTTTTAATATTTGTTGCTGACCGCCTCGGCGTTCCCTGAACTGGGGTGTAGGACCATTCGTCACATGGCGTTTCGTCATCGGCCGGTTCGTAATAGGCCGTTTGGTCACATAGGATCATTCGTCATATGCCAGTTTATCACTTAGGAAATTCGTCACAGGAACGCAACAACAAAATTCGTGGCTTTTTTTAGACGCAAGTGGTGATGGGGCATGACTATAACTACTTTGCAAACCTTTGCACACTGGTAGCCAAGCGCTCACAGCGTGGCCATTTTTGCCCCTTTTCTTGGAAAGCCATTTTTGTGTGCACTTAAAAACTCACTCGACCTGTCCAAAAGGAGGGTATAAAAACGTGCAGCCACTCCCCAAGCAGCTAGCTGAGGGGGCGCCCTTTTGTTTATTTTGCCCGAGAGCTACTGCCAAGAATGGCGGACCGGCTCCACGTGCATTGCGCAGATGGCTACTGGAGAAAGGCCCATCAAATAATTAGTTGCACCACTTGTATTAAACCACTAATAAGTGACACAAAATGGCCCATGTGAAATTTCAAGAAGAAGAAGGTCGGTGCTACCACATTCCCTATTACGGGACTACTTAGAACCAGACGCCTGGCCCGTCTTCCAAGAACTTTGTTGGGCTACGTCCCTGTGTCACTTTTCTGTCTTGGGTTGTTGAACTCGTATCTCTAATCTTGTCCGAACACGTCACCCTACTTGCCCACTCTGGTTTGCATTCTTTGTTGAGCTTTGCTGGAAGTACGGCCCAAAGTACAAAAAAACTAACCAAACCTGTGTCTCGCTTTTCTCTTTCGAGTAAAAAAAACAACACGTGGACATTCATTTTGTGCGCCTGTGACGAACTTTTTTAAGTGACGAACTGGCCTATGACGAATGATCCTATGTGACGAACCGGCCTATTATGAACCGGCCTATGGCGAATAATCATATGTAACCAAACAGGCCTATTACGAACCGGCCTATGACGAAACGCCATGTGACGAATGGGCCGTATCCTCCCCTGAACTGGAGCTAATACCATGCGCTGGCCAGATGCATACTGCCCGGTGCCGCGTCATACGCGTGCACCTGCCTTCTTTTTTATTTCTTTTCAGGACTTGTGTGATCGTGTCTTCTCTTTTCTCTTTTTTTTGGATTTTTCCATCCCGCTCTTTGTATACCAATATACACTCATTTCCTGTCGAAACTGCCTGTCCTATGCTTTTGGGCGCGACCCTTGTCCTCCCACGAACAGAAGCCAAGTGTGTCATATTTCAATCACCTTACCCTGATTCTTAGAACGGTGTGTATGGGCCGATGATCGCCCTTTGTGTGCATGGGTATATCGTCTTTGGACCTACATTTGTTCCGCATGACTGATTTTTTTGCCAATGTCAAACCGCGTGCACGGGCATATCTTGTTTTGACCCCTTTTTCACCCCCGTTGCCAACTGTATAGGGGGGAATTAACTTGTTAATTTCTTTTTCTCCGTTGTTTTTTTCTTGTTTCGCTCTCTTTTTTTTCATGTTCGTACCGCCTGACTGTGGGTTCTTGTTGCTCCTTTTTAAAATTTCATATTTTTTTTCCGCTCTTCCAAGCAAATTATCTCGACTTTTCACCGCGCACTTCTTCCACAACACAGAAATGCCGGTTTTATCCGTTGCTCCACCCGTCCCTAAATCCCGAACCCGCGGTTCTTTTTTAAGTGCCAGCGGTTCGGGCACGGTACAAACACTCGCTGTGGCCGAAGGACCTGTGCAAAATGTGCGGCGCATGATCATCCGCGCGACAACTGTCCATCCGACACGCTCTCTTGTGTGAACTGCGGGGGGCCGCATGCAGCGTACTCCGGCAAGTGCAAAAAATTTCAAATGAAAAAAAAAAACGATAATCAACGTCAAGGTAACTGAGAACATCAAATCCCCGGAGCCGCGAAAGAGGTTCGCCTCTTTCCCCCTGGGGAGGTACACCGACGCAGCTCGCCGGGGGCGGAGTCGGCGTCTGGTGCCTACAGGGGCCCAGTTCAGCGAGTCTGACCTGGTCCCGCCCCTTGCTGTGTTGCCTCACGCAGCCCAAACCAGCATCACGCTGCTTGCTGCGGCAGCAGCGGTTGTGGTGCAAACCACTTCTGTCCAGACTGGTGCCATTCACGCCTCTGCCTCCTCGTCCTCCAGTGCCTTGGAGGGTGCTCCCACCATCACCACACCACCTGTGCTACCTCTGGTTCGCCGGAATCCCTTGGCGGCGGCGGCTCAAACAAGTCCGGGGGGCCCGGTCCGTCAGGCACCCTTCGGACATCTGATGACAAGATGGATGTCTGGCCGTTCCTGCCTGCAACGCAGCACAATGAGCGGCCACTGGCTTCCAAGCCTACAGAAAGGCCTAAAAAGCCCAATCCCAGAGTAACAGCCCCGGAAGACGAGACATGAACACACACACACACACACTCCGGTAGTTCTTAAATGTAAATATTGGGAACAGACAACATCATTCAATGGAACCGTAGATGCCTTATCAACAATTTAGATGATGTGTACGAGATACTTCATTCACATCAGCCAAGCCTCATGTATCTTCAGGAAACACACCTAAATAGTAAACCTTCTACATTCTTGAATAGCTACTTGGTATTTTGAAAAGACAGGCACACTTTCAGTTATTCTTCTGGTGGTGCGGCCATACTAGCCCAAAAATCCTTAGCGTGTCACACCATCCACCTTAACAGTATCCTGGAAGCTGTTGCGATTCTAGCAATTTTTTAAAGGTTGATAACGGTATGCTCCCTCGACATCGCCCCCGGATTATCAACTATCGAAGACCAATTCTGAGGCCCTGATAAATCAACTACCTGAACCGTACTTAGTCATAGGCGACCTCAATGCACATAATTCAATCTGGGGCTCTTCCCACACAGATGCCCGAGGTCGCCTAACTGAAAAATTTCTAACATCATCGGGTGCATGCCTCATTAACACAAACCAAGATACATATAGTAACATAGGACAAAACAGTTATTTACATCTTGACTAGGCTCTTGGCTCTGCTGTTCTTTTCCAATTTCTTAAGTGGCATGTGGACACAAACCTACATAGTAGTGACCACTTTCACACCAAATTGACTTACACAGGCAAAGGTACTAACAATTACCCCTCTCATAAAATGTTCTGTGAGGGAAGAGCGATTTGGAGTACATTCACAGAAACATGCAAACTGCACTAGACATAAATAAAACACTTGCACGTAGAAGGGCCGACCCAACTGCTCACGGAGTACATTCTCGACCGACAAGTCTATTACCCAGTCCTCCGGTGCCCCACGGAACCCACAAGAGGCCTTGTGGGTACGAGGGGAGTACGCGAGCGCAAGTGGCCCCGAACAAGGCGTGGGGTGTCCTTCGCTGGTACCCGACGTATGATAACCTTGTATATCTTCAAACGTGCCAAGGCGTTAGGAAAACGTTTGCGCCGTGAGGCAACTCAAGAGTGTTGGGGTTCCTTCATAACATCCATAAACTCCTACACAGAGACACGAAAAGTATGGACGAGAATACGCAAACTCAAAGGACCACAAACACACATCTGGCCTCAGGTCAGCACGACAGGGGACACACTCGAAGACAGGGCTGACACACTCGCACAACACTTCCAACACGTGTCCAGTTCAGCACACTACACATACACTCTCGTAAAACCCAAACGGACGAAAAGAAGCCTATAGTGATAACAATAAGTCAACATCTTTATAGAACTGAGAGGTTTTGATATATAGGCTGAGGGCTGCTTTGAGCACGTGTAAACCCTCAGCTCTAGGCCCAGACAACATTACATATACAATGATACAACACATACACGCAGACACACTTCAAGCACTTCTACATCTATATAACAAAATATGGCTTTCGGGCCACATCCCACCCTCTTGGAGAGAGGCCATAGAAAGTTACCGTCCTATAGCCCTGACGAGCTGCGTGTGCAAGCTTCTCGAGCAGATGATAAATCGCAGGCTCATGTACTTCGTTGAGTACAATGGTCTTCTCGAGAGCTGCCAGGCAGGCTTTAGGGCGGGGCGATCCACGAATGATCAACTCGTTGCTCTTGAATAATATATTAAGGATGCCTTCGTGCATAAACAGTATTGCTTAACTGTGTTTTTTGACCTCGAGAAGGCCTACGACACCGCTTGGCTCGCCCTGTGTCCTGCGAAATTACTTTTATGAAACTTGACAAAAAATGGATACCACAAGCTTGAATACTGCAGCACTTTCTGTCTCTGCAGTTTAAATACCCATGTGCAGAATTCTATAGTGACGCTTCTAAAACCTCCACTATGGTGTCCTGCGCTGCTCATGGTCGGAATGCCAATGCAGCCATAACCATGAGCGTACACACAACCATTTTTTCAGCGGCAGCATAAGGAGTTTTACTCATCGTACAGCCCATTCTTGAAAACCACACTCCCAATTCCGTCATCTACACAGACTCCTTCAGTGTTGTTCGCGCACTATCATCGCAGAAGCTCCCCAAAAACCACATAGTTAATCTTGTATTCAACACTATCATGTCTATGTATGCGCAAAAGCATGAGCTGCTCCTCTGCTGGGTCCCAGGATAAGCTGGGCTCAGTGGGAACGATTTGGCAGACAAGAGGGCCGCTGCTGCTGCACTCATAAACGTTGCAGATATACCACCGTGCCATATACAGACCTCAAGCCATACATGAGACAACCCTTGCGTAGAACATGGCAAAAACACTGGAGTGATGAGACCGATAACAAGTTGTACGTTATAAAACCACGCTTGGGACCCTACACCACTGACACACGCAACAGACACACGGAAGTCCCCTTGGCTAGGCTACGGATAGGGCACATCCATGCAACGCACTCGTATCTGCACACAGGATCGTCACGACCCCATTGCAGCAGATGCGGAGAGGCCCTATCCGTAGTTCACATACTCATTCAATGCACGGCACTTCACACAACGCGAAGCAAACACTTCCCACAACTATACAGACTACACGTCTCTCTACACCCAACGTTTTTCTTTTTGGACGATCCCATGTTTTCTATCAAGTGTGTTTTTAAATATTTAGAAGACGTAAAACTTTAGACCTCATTTCATACCACGCATTATCATTTCCTGGCCTATACACCAGCAGTGCTCATTGATGTTTTCTCAATTTACTTGTGTTTTTTTCTGTCTTAGTGTTTACGGTTTCACATCTCATATATAACCGTTGTTTTGGCGGTGTTTGCCCTAGTTGGCCTTGCGCCATTAACATTCACTCCTCATCATCATCATTGTCCACTTGCTCTCACGAACTCATCTTGGGGTGGGCCTTTATCTCATCAGCAGGTAGTGTAATTTTCCGCCTTTAGCCGGACATTTAAATGAGCGCTACAGGCCATACGGAGCAGTACCACCTTGCTGGCATGCGAATAAAATGTTTTGAGCTGGGTTCCGTCTTTTTATTTCGCAACGCCGCTTATAACAATCATCTGTTATAACGATGGGATTTCCTTGGCACTTGGATATTGTTATAAGTGAACTAGACTGTATACGGTAGAGAAGTCACATTGAAAACATAACAATATTTATTTTAACGTTTCTACCGGGGGCCGGTCGTTTTCAAAGATACAAATAGTGCGGATAAGTTGGGTTTAAATACATTTAAGTCGTGGGCGTGGCAAGGTGTATCAAGCAAAACGTAGGCTCTACGCCACACAGAAGCTATGAAGCCCCAGAACGCGAAGGGGCGGGGAGAAGCGTTGGAGTGGTGCCGGGGCGCGTATTCCCAAACCATATCCCGTAGGGGCCCAGGCCGACCACACCCCCTAAGCAGGGGCGCAGCCAAAAAGGTTAAAAAAATGGCATTTTTTAACCTCCTTGGACGCAGCACCGTGACGTCTCTGTGCGCGACTTCATGCGAGGTGGTTTTTTTCTTTTTTCCCCCTCCCCTCGTTTCGGCTACTTTGCTGGCGGCCGATGGTTTCGCTCCGTGGGCGGGGCTGGCCTGCGGCGCTGGGGAAGCTGACGCACATGTGGTAGAAGCTAACCTTTTGTACCTGAGCCCCTGATCTCTCCGCGCTCTTCTTGCGCACCCGCAAGTTGACGCTGACCTTCGATCGTGTTCCTAGATAAGCGCTCGACTCGGTGCTCGAAGTGCGCGCCGCGCGCGATGGACGCTTTCACGCGCATGTGGCATTATACACGTTCCGGAAAGCATCACCCTCATTGAAAGCTCATTCTACAGCACACAGGAGGGTATACAATTGAGTTGGATGCTCTTTCGCTATATACACACCTCAAAACACGATTCGGTGCTGCAGGTAAGGATTACAAGGAAGGCAGCCAATTACCCATCACCTATTTAAAAACAAACTGTCCTACTCTTGCGAAATATTACAGCTGCATGAGCTGCTACATTTTGCACTTTCACTTTCATAAGCACTATTACATTGAATTTCGTTAACCTTAACTTCATTGCATTATTCTTTATCAGGAACAGTGCCACTAAGGAAAACATTGACATTTTGTTAACATCAATGGAAGGTGTGAATCGTTCTTGCAAGGGTGATACACTGATAAGAAAGACACCAGCTCAAACGTACACGTTTTACACTCGGTAATGAATTCTGCATAATTTACACTGCTGGTCATAACAATTTAGGGAAACAATATCGAAAATATATACCAACCAAGGGCTAAGTAATAGTTGGATTGTACAGCAACTGAAGTACTCGAGGTTTGATATATGTCTTCTGTACAGCGCTATTGACCACAGTCTCTTCACTGAAGCCATCAGGCCGAGTTTGATATCAGCAATCATGCGTGCTACCACTCACACTGTTGCCAATGTCGATTAGTTATTTTTAACAATTTGTGCTTCATGCACACAGAGATTTGCTGCATAAGATACGGCATTTATAAATAGACAGCTCCAGCAGGATCCGAATGGCGCTGATGCCCCCCCCCCCCCCTCCTGTAATCGGGAAGGCACACCAAATCGTTACCAATTTTGGCTCTGTCCATTATTCGACCGTAATCGCCACCAGCTTTTAACTCTAGGTCCCGCCCCTGCGACTGAAGAGGACCATGTTAGTCGGGTCCGTGACGATCCCACCGCACTAGAAGCAATTACCGAGTACGCCCTTGAAAACAGACTCTACAAATTGGTGTAGAGCCTGGCCGACTTCCCGTTCGGTATACAATGTGAACTGTCTGCAGCGTGCACTGTTTTCGGTGTGAACCGCATTGTCCACAGAGTGAACTGTACATTTAAGTGTGAACTGTGCGTTTTGCTGCCACTGACTGACTTTAATGTGTTCATTTTGCGATTAGGGGCTCAGGTACAAAAGGTTCACTTCTATCACATGTGCTTCAGCTTCCCCAGCGCCGCAGGCCAGCCCCGCCCACGGAGCGAAACCATCGGCCGCCCGCAAAGCAGCCGAAACGAGGGGAGGGGGAAAAAAGAAAAAAATCCACCTCGCATGAGGTCGCGCACATATAGGTAGAGACGTCACGGTGCTGCGTCCAAGGCGGTTAAAAAATTGAATTTTTTTTAAACTCATAGGCTGCGCCCCTGCTTAGGGGGTGTGGTCGGCCGGGGGCCCCTACGGGATATGGTTTGGGAATACGCTGCCGGGGCACACAGAGGAAAAGGGGCGTAATCAAGACAGGTGAGGCTTTTAGATTTCAGGATACCGTTTCATGGCTCTGAAGACACCACGCGAAAGCAAGAAAGTGAGGGACTAAGTAGGGGCTCGTTTACTGCTCTTTTCTTGAGTGGAAATTGACTAGTTAGGAGCAAAGGGTGGGAGAGCCCTGAGCTAACTACGGACGCTTAGTACAAGCGTTAACACACATATAAAGAAACGAAAAAAAGAGGACGGAAGGAAGGAAGAGGGGGATTGCAACAAGGCAGGGTTTTTTTTAGCGGGAGGGGCGCGGAAACCGCAGTGGGGTCATGCGGGCATAAAATAGTTTCAAGGAAAGCCCCAAACGACAGGTGGTTTCACATGAAGTGAAATCGCGGAAACATTTTTTGTGTAAAACTGGACAGCCGCCTACCACGCGGACGCAGAAAGGCAAGGTCATGCAATGCAAGGACAATACAATGCAAAGTATCGCTAATTTATGGTATATTACATAAATATCGACAAAATAATGGATATAACGCTAAATAACACATACCAAAAGGGAGCTATACAGTACCACATGAAGTTCTCGAAGAGCATTCATGCAAGATCATATTCCCGATAGAAATTGTTCAGTGCAAAGTTACACAAAATAGAATATAGAACATAAAATATACCACATAAAATATAATTTATATTATAATATGTACATATAATATAATATATAATATAGCACATAAAATACGTGTACATTCTTGCCTATACGGTACGGCAACAATACACAAGCAGTACACTGGCACAGTACAAAGCCCATAAGGTACACAGTACACTATACAAAGATTTGAAAAAAGAGAGAAAAGAACAAGCAACAACGCTTCCTTCTCAGGACAAAGTTTTTTAGTTGCTCGCTGCATCGGCCTTCTCCGGTGCCTGATTGGGCAAGCAAGACAATCTTCCTGTGTTTTTTTTGTGCCGCTCATGACAGTGTTTACCTTGTAAATAAGGTACGATTCACGGGCTTCACGGCCATAATGCGTTTTGAAATTACACTGAAGCAGCGTGGTTGAATGCGGAGAAGGGGTGGCCTAGATTATTTACTCGTTCATATAGGGGAAGGTGTGGTAGGGACTTTATGGGTGCTCTGTGGTTGTTGATTCTCCTTCTAAACGGATTCTCAGTTTGACAAACGTACTGGGTGTGACATATTGTGCATTCAAGAAAGTAGACAATAGACAATGTTTGCGCTGTCCCAGTCAAAGTTTCCTGTTATCTGGAAATAGAATGAAGACGTGGTGCTGGTGGCGATAGAGGCTTTAGTCATCATGGTGGAGAGTTGCACCTAGGCTTATTGCAGGGTCTGCTGCCTGTAAAACGGGGGGTGTTGACCTTAGATGACGTTACAATATCTCTGATGTCCCAAGCACTTCGGTACACGACGCGGGGATGCTCAGGGAAAACATTTCGCAACCTTTTCGCTTTGAAGTAAAATGTTGTGGTGCTATCTGAGTCTGCAGTGTACGCTGGAAGGCGAAGCGGCATATATTAAAATTAGGTTGTGGGCCCTATTCAGAGATTTGGCTTTTGAGGTAGCTATCAGGTGGCGGTGGTCCTGTTTCTCAGATTTCCTCATTGCATCACTGATGACAGACGGTGTGTATTGTTGTCGTTATAGGTGATTGGTTAGTTGTTCACAGTTAAAGGCAAAATCAGCTGGGTCAGAGCTTATCTTTCGAAAACGCAGACACTGAGTGTATGGTATGCCGAGCGTACAGTGTTTAACGTGGTTTCTCTTGAAATGGAAGTATTGATGTCGGTCTGTTGGCTTCCTGTACAGTGAGGTCACAAGCTTGTTGTCCGATATTCTCACGGACACATCAAGAAAATAAATGGCAGTTGCGGAATATGAGTGGGAGAATGAAATGTTCTCGTGGGCGTTGTTGAAAGCGGTGAAACATTTTACAAGTTCCTCTTCCCCATGGAACCAAATGAGAAAAATATCGTCAATGAATCTTCGATAGAAAAAAGGGTGAAGCTTTGCGTTGCTTAGAAATTCAGACTCCAATGTGGCCATAAAAATATTAGCATAGTTGGGACCCATTTTTGTTCCAATCGAGGTCCCGTCGATTTGCAAGTAGTGCTTATGGTCGAACTCAAAGTTGTTCAGCTCCACGAGAATCTTTAGAACAACGCCGAGAGTTTCACCATCGATTCAATTGTCTTAGGAAGGATCATCGTACGCATGGATGATACATCGGATGTCATGCGAGCGTGGAATATTTGCACATAGCAACGCAACGTAGAGAGTAGCTAGCAAGCTACCTTTCGGTATAACTAGATCCATAATAACAGCCAGAAAATGGTTTGTATTCGTTACATACGGATGTAGTATGGGAGGATTGTCTGATTAAGCTATCCATAAAACTAGAGATCATTTCTGTTATCGTCCCTATACCGGAGATAAATAGTGTGCCTCGATTTCCTGCTTCATGTATTTTAGGCAACATGAAAAATCGTCCTGAAACTGGACTTGAAACTTGAAGTTAGGCTGCAGTTTTTTCCGGACTTTTTTTGTCCTGGGCGAGGGCCATCAGTGCCTGGCTTACCTTGTTCTGAAATTGGGGAATCTGATTGGTGTCGCTTGGCTGATAGAAAGAAGTGTCGCTGAGCTGTCTTTCTGCCTGAGTGATGTAGTCCTGCTTATTCATAATAACAACTGAGCCACCTTTGTCGGCGGGTTTGATTGTTATGTCGGAGCGCCCGATTAAACCTTTTAATTGCTTTTCCTCTTTCTGTGAGAGATTTTTGTGATGCGGTGATTGATTTTTACATTCAGAGAGAATGTCACTTTGTACCGCCTTGTTAGCATTTGTGTCTTTGTGGCGGAGGAGTGCAATGGCGGAGTGATGGCAGCCTAGTTTCCAATTTAGGGTCTTGTGATTTGCCATAGTAATATTCGCTTATCCCAAGCGTTCGCGAGAAGTTCTCTAGATCCTTATAAAGTTAGAATTCGTCAAGTCTGCCGGTCGCAGGGCAAAACCTCAAGCCTTTGGTAGCGCGCATTCTTCGTCATCAGTGAAGGGGTGTCAGAAAGATTAACTATATGGCGCTCTTTGAGCTGTGAGGTGTTCAGGTCAGGAACATTTTCGGGCCTTTCATGGGAAGCAAAAGCTGCTTCGTAACAGTAAAAGCTGCTTCGAAACAGTAAAAGCTGCTTCGGGACAGCATAACGTCCCCTGTTGAGAAAGTTACGCCGTCCCGAAGCAGCTTGTACTGTTTTGTTAGCATTACTTGCGGCTTTTTTGTTTTCTGCAAACACTTCTAAAAGGTTAATTTCATGGGGCGTCAAGTCTACCTGGTCATTGAGTTTTCGTTCCTCACTGAGTATGTGCTCTAGTTGTGAGTTATCGTGGTCGCTAAAAATATTCAAAAGTTGCTTTAATGCTTCATGTATGCGTTGCGCCCACCTAATCTTAAGCTCTTGGGAAATGTCAGAGGTGGCTGATTTAACGTAAATGCGCAGCCCTTTCGGAACTACGTCACATATATATTTATTCAGGCCCAATGCTTATATTACACACCTTAAAGGCGTCTTTAGGAGACTAGAATAAAATGAAAGAAAATCACATAATGGAATATGTGTTGAACATCCTCCGTCACGAAAAAGTATGATGAACTTATTTCATAACTCAAACCTACCCACCGTGGGCGTTTTCTGTATATGTAAAAGACTTCCACTATTGGACTTCATTATTACTTGTTTTGATGAATGCATAACCAGTTAGGAGGTATTGCGTGTCAAAATGCGTGTGGGTGAAGTGTTTTTCGGGACTAACAGCTTCGCATCTGAAGTCTTTCTTTGCTACCTGGAGTGACGACGTTTTGCTACAAGTACACTGGCGTTTGCATTGATTCCTGCTTGATTGCAACATGTTGCAAGTAAAGGTGTTTACGTCGTCGGCACGTCTGCAATCAGCCGGGGTGGCGAAGGTGTTTCGTTAAATGGATGCTTTTATCTTGCCTCTGCAGTGTACCAAGAACGGATTTCATACGTACATCTCTTAAACATTTGTTCTGTTTATGGTAGGCCTGATCCCTACGGATATACACATGAGGTTCCGGACAAGGAATCATTAAGGTTTTTGGATGTGACCATGGCTGAAAAAGCGAAACGTGCTTGTTGGCAGTACAAATATCGCTCAAACAAGCCGCATATTCTTTATCATTCCGCATATTCCAAAGTAGTGAGAAAGGGAGAAGCAGTGCGCGTCTTACGATCAGTGAAATCTTACATCCACGCAGCGCAAACTGCCTTCACTGAACATTCCAATCGGATCCAAGCGGCTGGCTACCAGCTACACGTGGTCGCACGGGATACGGATAACATCCTTAGGAACTTGAAATCTCACCACCGTAAGGATACGCATGAAAAGCCTGCTGATGATAGTGAGGGGAAAAAGGTTGCCGTTCGTTGTCCCATGCATTCATGGCTTGCCTCATCATTTAAAAATATTGCAACCGTGTACACGTGAACGTAGCGCTTAGCATCTACACAAGCATGTGGAATTTGCCAGAGACATTACAAGGGCATTTGCGAGCACCCTTGGGTGCCATGTAGAGCAAGGTGTGCCGTACGAGCCATGTGTTGAGCGTATTGTATTTGCATTCCCGAGAATGAATGTAGGTCGCTTTACGTTTGTGAAGCTCTCGAATCCCTATTCACTGTTTGAAGCAGCACATGAACAACGTTAAAACATAGAATGATTGCTTTTTTCAAAGGGTGGTGAAAACCTCCGCTTGACATGTGCCAGGTGATAGTAAGAAGCGGAGTCAAATTACGCGAGAAAAAATTGTTGCACAGGAAAATTAGGAAAGGGTAGAAAGTGTGAAATTTTTGCGTCAATCCCGTTGTCCTAAAAAACATGTCAATTGCTGTGTAGTTTGTGCCTCGTGCATGAACGCGAGTTGATGTGGTGGTGTACTATCACGCGTGTTTGTGTTTTTTTGTTGTTGTCCTTTTATCTTTTTTGAGGTGTTAACCTGTAGAGTGTGTATAAAGGGTGCAAGGTTTCTCATAATATATTCAGTTCGATGTTATCACTCATCCGGCCGTCTTTCTATGGCCTCATTTCTGTTCGCGCTGCAGCGATATGTAAACTGAACTACCAACTCGCTCTAAAGTACACATTGCAAGTTGTATGGCTAAGCGACAACTAGCATATTGCAGTCACAGTATCAATGCTACTACGCTGAGCAACCCACGAATGAATTTCAAACTACAAATCTCCAAATACACTTATCACATCGTAGTCAAGCGATTCAAGCATACATCTTGCAGCTATTAATTACCCGAACTTCAGTTCAAACAACGTTACCGGGAGTAGTGTTCCTGAAAAGAGTGCATTTGTCATTTAAATTACGCTGTCTTGCCATTGAGTCATAATTAAAACCAGATGCATTTTTTGCACTGTTGATAGCGGTCCTGCTGCTGCTTTGAAGCCACGAATTCCGCTGGACTTTGTCCTGCATCTACGAAGCTGGATAGTGTACCCTTACAGTTATGTCTGGCCAGGTGAGTGTCTTGTCTATCTCTGCGGAGTAAGTCGAAGTTGTACCAGATGTGGCTCGATTGCACTCAGCCCAAAGATTCATTCCATTCCTATTTCTTTTTCATGTCGAGCAAACAATTGTCCAATTTGTATGCCTGTGTACCCGAAAGCATATAAACAGAGAAGCGGAACTATTAAATTGCTTCCTGGACCAAGTGAAAATTAGTGCAATTTTCGCCCGTAGAATAGCGCTAGGCATCTGTCAGTATTTTCTGCAGCCAGACGCGTGTGACGGAATCCAGTGAAATTTACCCAAAACTGTTAATATTCAGTACCTTCCACACTTAGTCTACTGACCACACTATCTTGGTACAATTTAGTTTGTGATATTTGGAATGGAACACAATCTCCAGCCATCTCTCTTAACCACAGGCCTCGGGAATAAGCCCATGTAATGACTGCAGGCAGGAGCCCCAAAACTTTGTACGTCACCATGGTTAGCTATATACTATGACAAATGACAGACCTCAACACTTGGTATATCGATTCGGGTATTCACTCTTGTAGTGGCCCGTCCACGCCTCCCCGTGTGCTAATCCTAGTGGAAAGTGTTAATACCGGGTCGAGCGGTATATACGCAAGCAGATTTAGAACACTTTACACCAGGTGCTGTTTACAGAAGGCATGGTGGAAGAGACTGGCACGAAGGCAAGAGGCCCAACTACGCCCGCGTCACAGTCAGTGTTCTCTTCTTCTTTCATTCTCCGTGATAATCCCACATCGGCCCCGTGTATTTTGCGCACTCTTTGTAAACATTGAATGTATACAATGCCTTGAAACAGCTTCTTGCCCCTAAAAGCCCGTAACGGTAGAAGTGTAAGCTCTGAACGGTAGGGCCTAAGATAGAGGACATGAAAGGTGTAAGTTTGCGGAGGGCGGCATGTGTTAGGCGGAATAACGGAGGGGAGTATATAGATCACTTAGGTCGATTGGTGCAGGACACGCTGGGGCCGTGTTAAAGCACGGGAATCTTATCAGAACGCCCTACTTGGCGCGGAAGGTTCCAAAGCAGCACGAGGGATCTGGCAACAAAGGGGCGGAGGTTGTGGCGTCGATCCTAACAGAAAGTTTGGGAAACTTAGGATCCAGTCATCTTCGTGAGGGCTATGTGGCAAGGAAAGTTAACCCGGACAATGACATCTTCTCTATATCGACAAGGAAGCGTGGCTTGTTCTACGTAGGTGTCCACGGTACGATGGCTGTAGGCCAAATAGGAGGCAAAATGAGAAACTCGAGCTGTATCTTTACGGTATGCGTTGTGTAGGAATTTGACCAAAGATAGTAAACTTTCGCTGCAGCCATGGTCATCATGAAGTACATGAATAGCATATCTGTTAAAATTCAGTTAAGGCGCTAGTAAGACTATTGGTTTGCGGATGGTAGGAAGTCGTAAGTTTTGTTTTGGTCACGCAGGAGTGCAGGATGTCTTCGACTACTCATGACAGGAAGTTCTGTCCGCGGTAAGTAAAAGGCTGACGACGACCACCATGATGTACGATCAGCTCGTATATGAGAAAAACTGTAACATTGTTAGCGCAGCTGGTTCGAAGAGCTTCTGTTATTGCATAATGCGTCGCGTAATCAGTAGTCATCTAAATCTCCCGATGCCATGTACTAGACTGGGGAAAGGCGCCGAGCACATCTGAACCAATGAGAAAATTGTTCGAACGTATGTCCAATGTCCAAAGAAGGCTGGTGGGCGGCGTCATTGCTGCTTCTAAAAGCGGACCCTAGCCCCGTACATCGATGTAACTGATCATACAGCCCTGGCCAGAAGTAAGCCATCGGAAGTTTTTGGATAATCTGTAAACTCCTAAATGAACAGCTATTGCAAGGCTTTGCAGTTGCGTGAGGACATTCGCACAAAGGTTTTCAGCGCAACACGGAAAAACCGCTCGGGAATTTCTGAGGTAGCCCATCTGACACACCGTCTGACAGTAGACCACACCGTCTGACAGTAGGTGGAATACTCTTACTGATGGTTCCGGAAAGCGATTCGCCGGCTTTGTACATCCCAAGTGCACATTCCAAGTGAGCCCAAGTGTATATCCATCTGATTGTCCAGTGTTTCAAACGACAGCGGGCAACTTTACTTCGTACCCTGGTTACTTTCTATGCTCTTAAATCTGAAAACTAAGAAATCAAGCAGTCCTTATATTATTCCAGACACTCCTTTGCCTACATTCTAAAGTGATCGCGAAATATCTTGTGAATATATTCCTTGCATCTTCAATGTCTCCAAAGCTCTCCAGTGAATGGAAGGCTGCCCGAGTTGCACCGGTATTTAAAAAAAGTAACCGCTGGCTTTTTGAAAATTATCGCCCAATATCCTTAACATCATCATACTGTAAAGTATTTGAGCATATATTCGCAAATCATATCACCGAATATCTTGAACATAATGCCGTTCTAACTGGTTCTCAACATGGTTTCAGAAAGGGTTTTTATGCTGTGGCTCAATTTCTCACTAAAACTCCTTCCTTTGCGGTAATTCTACATGAAAACGACCAAATTGATGTGATATTTTTTGATTTTAGGAAAGCGTTTGACAGGGTTCCTCATGACAGCGTAATACTAAATTTAAGAACTATTTCACTTGCTCGCGTCTTGGTTTGCTGGGTTATTTATTATTTAAAAACCGAATTCAGTACATTGAAATCGCGGTTGAACGATCGCGCTGCCTTCCTGTCGCCTCCGGAGTACCGCAAGAGAGTGTTTAGGGACCCCTGCTATCCCTGCTGTATAAATGGCATTTCAAATGTGGTATGTTCATCTAGGCAAATTCGTCTGTTAGCAGACGATTGTGTTTTGTGTAATAAAATTACTTGATCCGAAAATCGACATGACCTAATCACAGTTTTTTATTGTTTTTCAATGGTGCAAGCGCTGGGGAATGGCTCTAAACTTCGATAAAACTGTATATGTGCGTATAACCCGGAAGAAAAACCTACTTCAGTGTACTTTACACTAAATGCGTTACCTGTACAGCAGGTTTCTTACTTGAAATATTCAGGACTGACACTCACAAGTAATTTAGCTTGGAATCAACATATTGACAATATTTCCGCTTCCGCCTTCCATAAACTGTCTTTCTTAAGACACCAATTAATAAAACACCATTTCAGATGTAAAACGCCTGGCCTACTTATCAATATCTCGACCAAAGTTAGAGTATGCATGCATAATATGGGCCCATTCACGCAGAAAAATGCCAATAAATTAGAAAGAATTGAAGGAAAAGCTGTAAGGTATAAATATCCTACGTTTCGTCTAGCTGATTCACCTTGTGATTTGCCCGCACGGGGCACCTTGAGCAATCTTGGTGACGGTATTGGCGACACCGTGGCCCCCGAGCCGCCAAACATAAGCTGGATCCAACCGTGGCAATGTGTTTATAGGTGAAGGGTTAGATGAAAGCACAGGTCAAGCTCCGGCGGATGGGCTCCCTGTCAGTTTACCAGCCAGGGAGCTCCGGGACCTCTCTGGGCATCAGGGTAAACCGAGCGAAGAAAGTACCCCCGTCCCCTGCTTTTTCCTATGATATATGGATAGTTGAAACCCCCCCCCCCCCCCCCAAAACGTGATCGCCCCCGGAAAGGGGCTGCACCGAAGTCTCCTTTCCTCTCTTTCCAGAGTTGACATTTCCAAGACCTGACAATTTCTCCCGCTTTCTAATAATGGAATCTCTTGAAAAGTCAACGCCCGTCACTGCACACAGTCTGTTTTTCTCATCTCGTGTACTTTGTTGAGTACAATGGTCTTCTCCAGAGCTGCCAGGCAGGCTTCAGGGCGGGGCGGTCCAAGAATGACCAACTCGTCGCGCT